>VXBX01000891.1:617164-619664 GCA_013400415.1 Scytalopus superciliaris
TTTACAGGGATTTTGTAAAGAATACAAAATCAGTTTTGATATCCATCCAAAGTCTTGATTGTAAGACTGGTCATACTAGTCATAAACCCTCAGGCTTCTCCCTTGGAATTTCAAGGAATTAATTTTTCACTAAACACCTGCTAAAAGGCTATGCTGTTGCACTTGGGCATACAATTTAATCTTTTTGTGCTGTCTCCCAGCACTTTCATTGCTGTCTATGGGTTTCACATGCAGGGGAAATCTGAGCCCAGCACTAAAGAGATCAGAACAAAAAGTAGTACTCAGATTAAAAAAAAAAAAAAAGAAGTACTTTAAATATGCCCTCTTCGATACAAGAGTTTCTCCATTCAGAGATTCTGACAGGTAGACAGATAGGAGTGTTTATTAAAAATACTACAGCACATGTGTGAGCTGGGATATAGCAGTTTATAGCAGTGAGAAGGGAGGAATCACTACATGCAAGTATATATTACATGCTGAACTACACTGCTGTATATAGTATTAACTTGTACTGCTTTACTCACCTCATACAACAGAATCCAAATTAGGTCCCATTATTACATTGAAGGCTCACACTCAATAGCAGTTAAGCTTCTTTGAATGGATTCCCTATTGTATAAAAAGTATGCCAGTCTTTGACTGCCAAAATCAATTAGTCACATTCATTATGCCTCTATTTATTAATGCTGTACACTTTATAATGCATTTGCTGCTGAACAAAGAAAGTTACAAAATATCAAATATGTGTTATGGTTGTAATTATAGAAAAAGAAGTAATGATCTCTTTTAGTTGCTAACTGGTTACAAAGCTCCTGTAAAGATTACATTAGTGGTGACAGATTTATGATCTTTTCCAAGATGTAATCCTTTCTAGCTCACATTTTTCAACAGAAGAACTATGTGATTGGTTACAGGTTATTGGCTTCAATAGTTATATTCAGCAGAGATTATTGTGCTTCTGCCTCCAATAATCCAAACACACAATGTAATCTTAACAGATGCAATTTTAATCTGTAATGCACTATTATAATAAAGTGGGGCACCATAAGGCTTTTTACCAATATAGGGTTCAGTGTTAATTCAATGATGTTAAGAATGACCGACTAGTATTAAAATCCAGCAAATAATTAAATCTAACGTGAAAATGAAGGAAGAACAACACTGGCATTCTTGCAACAGTGGGTTTTGATGGCATTTACTATCAAGCTGCTACACCTTAATGTACCAAAAAAAAAAAAAATTCTAGCCATTAATATCATACAGCTAACAATTTTCTGAATGCTACACAATAGCAATTGTGTTTTACCTTCCCCTCATAGGTGCTGCTGCATCCTACTGTTTAAAAAGAAGAAAGATTTAAAAAAAAAATCTTAATATGCAGCAGCAAGAGGATGCTGACATATATGAAAAAATGAAAGGCCAGGTAAAAAACTTATAAAGGCTCCATATTTCTACCATAAACAGAGCATGTACAAACTGAACCATGTTTCCTGACACTGGCTCCCATGGAATAGCTTGTGGCGGTACCCCAGTACTCCTTTCTTTTCCAAAAATATGTCCAACTCCCTCTGCTTATTTCCACTGCTGACTTTGGCAAGGGTGGAAATTCCACCCACCCTTTTTCATAAAAAATATTCTCTCCTAAACTGTTTGTCTGCTGTAGTCCAGTCACAGCCTCACTCATGAACCCTTTGTTTTCAAATTACTTGCTACTTCAAAAAGCTGACTGGCATCAAACAAGATTTCCTTTTAGGAATATAATCCGTCTCTCTTAAATCCCCATTCAGACTTTTTCCATAAGCTAAATAGGTCTCATTTTTTCTGTCCTCACAATTATACTTGTTAAGAATTAAAAAATATCTTTTTACCAAATGTTCTTTTGAAACTTTGTGGGAAGTTTTTTTGTTGTTGTTGTTTTAGTCTGTTTTCTGGGGTTTATTTTAAATTCCTTTTCCTTTTTCTTTCCCCCCCCCCATTCAGTGCCCTCCCATCCTTTATCCCACTTTGTAAGCTCTCACAAGATGTTTCATAAGGCAGTTACAAGCCCTCTTTTTTACCAGCTGCACCTCAGCAGTGTGACTGCTCAATGAATGTTGTCGCATGAGGTTCTCCCACCTTAGGAGATCTTGCAAGATGTGATGCTGCTAAACCCTGCATGTGCAGTTGTAGTTTTATAATCAGAAGTTTTCAGCAGCTTCAAGGCACAAGGTCTTGGGCCAAGGTATTTCATATTTCTGCTGCATTAATGACTTATCTGAAAATGCAGTGGCCAGCCACACCAAGTGATGGAAAAGAACTAAATCCTATAAAACACAGCTGTGCTGTGCTACTTGCTGGATGTGTTTGCAAGTGGGGCAAAAAGGGGTTAATGATACAGATCAGGACATCGCTGATTTCTTTTTTTTTTTTAATCCTATGATTAACTTCTGAAAAAATGGAGATAAATAGAGACGGTGAATCTAGCCAAATGAAAGTGGTAAAGACATGAAGGAGAGAAAGA
>VXBX01000891.1:624664-630866 GCA_013400415.1 Scytalopus superciliaris
GCTGGCTCCATTTCTCTATTCCACACCGCCTCCCTCCCCCACTGCATTCTTATTTCACACAATTTTGAACCATTTTTTCTTATTTCTCACTAATCTCTAATACTAGCCCCTCCCGTCCACCCCATGGATGTGCTTTAGAAGGCTGCAGTTCACTGCTGCTTAGGTACATGAAGAAGTCTTCAAGATAACCACATCAACTGAAATAGCTAACGTAGCAAGCCAAGCTAATTAAAATACAGTGAATTAGAATATAGCAACACAAGGAAAAGATATGCAGAAAAAAAATACGGAGCTGCCCACTAATACAGCTAAAAGAGCACCAGAGTCTTGCTACTTAATTGCAGAGGCTACTGGCAAGCAGGTTTTAGCTACAACAGATGACTCCCCTTTAGCATCCAAATCCTGTGCAGACTATTCCAAATCAGACTTTATTCATTATGATGAGCTACTTCAGAATTACTGAATTACTTCAGAATCTACAGTTAGTGTTAAGCAATATTTGTTTAAAAAAGGTTTGAGGGAAATCTTGTTAAAAATTCTGAGTGGTATTGGAATTTTGAGCGTACGAGCTTGCCATTCTAAACCATTTGATTAAATTTAACCATAGGAAGCTCTTCCAAGACCTAATGAAGCAGCAATTACATCTGAAGAGGGAGCCAAGCCAAGAATTCTACCATTCCAATAGCTCTCCTTTGAACATCGTGCTACAATATCTAATCTTCTCAGTTTTGGGTTTACACATACAAAAGATCCCTGAGCTTTTGGATTTGTATAAAACAAATCACATAGACAAACATATTGTTTGGGATTTTTTTTTTTTTTTAAATATAAAGAGCCTATTGTTTTAAAAAAATTGAGATAAGTTTAAGATTTTTCATACTACCAAAAAAAAACCCAAAAAACCAACCAAACAAAAAAAAACCCCAAAAAACCCCAACAAGCCTTGTGCATGAAACAGGATCCAGACGAATTCAAAAACTGTGCAGGTATTTTTAGGGTCTCGCTGAAAAGCAGATGCTGCCTCCATGCTTACTCCCCATTTTTCACAGTATTTTAATAGCAATGTTGACAAATAGATATAAAATTGAAAAAAAAAATTAAGTAAACATAGATGGAATGTTAACATTAAAAAAAAAAAATGCTGGCCCTAATTCTGATTTGATTTGCTTTGTCATAAGCATTCACTCACACTTTATCATAAACACCTATTTGGTAGCTCATTGTGTTGGTGCAAGCAGGATAAGGAACCATCCCAGCACTTTGCCTTTTGATTAAAAGGAGCAACTGGAAAACTGGAAACAGGTTTCATTTTTCATGCCATCAGCAAATGCAGATTGTTTGGTCTTTTCAGTAACATTATTATGTTGCACAAAGATGATCCGCTTTATGATTTAAGATGTAGCTAGAGCAATCCAAGTACAACCAAATTGATGGAGGCAATCTTGCTCTATTTCCAGTTTTCCAACATTTCTTTATTACATGTAATAGAACATTTTAGCATAATAACTCAGAATCCTTGAGATACAGAAGATGGAGAAATAATGTTGAAAAGTAATTCTTCACATCTGGCTTTCACCACATCAAGTGCAAATGGTGAACTTAAACATGAAAATACAATTTGCTCCTTTGAAAGTCTACATCCTTATCTCTTGCAAAGAACATACATTCATTTCCAGTGCCTCAAGGTAAACACTAAGGCATCTATCACAAGAACAGTAAGTATTAGAAGGATTTGGAAGCAATCTTTTCATAATGTTTCTTCGGAGGGGAAACAGGGTTACTCAAAATTCACAGCGATTATTAAGTTTACATTCACACAGCAGATACGGTACCATATTATTTCCCATCAACAGTGTTGTCACCTGCTGAGAATCTCTCCTTGGTTCAAGACAGCCATCCATTACAAGGCATTAGCACTCTGCTGCACAAACCAAAGTTATGCCCCACCAGTGAACTGGGCAAGCTCATAATATGCACACTCAGCTCATGAGGACTGTGTTTACCTATTTTTTGAGCCCTTCATTTTGGTGATTTAATAGGCAAGCAATTTCTTACTTCAGCAGATTCTTTCTATATTATCAAGTCAGGTATTTCTGGACAAATGTGTGGGTGTTGAAAAGACTCACAAGGCTCCCCAAAGCTTTGCTCTATCAGTGGAGTATGCACTGACAGCAGGGACTCTTTATGACAAGAAAAGCTGATGAACTGCAAGCTTTTCTCTTGATGAATCTAACTCTTCACCAGGTCTTAACTAAGCCTGTGGGTTTTGTGGTTTTTTTTTCCTTCTTAGCCTTCTTTGTGGCCCGCAGAAAGTTATGAAATAGATTTTTCTAGTCCCCCCAGGAGCAAGGCCAGGTTCACATTCTGACCTCAGAAACAAAGCAGTCTGCAAAAGCCAGTCTTCTCTGCCTAACATAAAGCAAACTACAACATGCAACATAAGGCAATATTAAGAGTTAGAAATGGCAAGCATTGTATCAGCATTGGGAAGGAAAAATAATAAAGCCCAGCCATATTAAAAATTTCAGGAACAACAGCACTGAACAACACAATTTTGGCACTGCTACGGTCTGCATTACAAAGGGTGGAAGCATGACATTCATCTGCAAAGAGTGCTTAGTTGGAAGGTAGATTTCAATTGCAGGTCAACAAAAAAAATTCTTTATTACACGGGATTGTTTATTTTTTGATATTTCAGTCATCTTATTCTTTAACCATTCTACTATCATTTGGGTAGTGTAATGTACAGGCACATATATAGCCTCTCACAAAAAGACATACTAATGAAAATAGAAAATAAGCCTTACAGGACTGAATCTTCTCTCAACAACATTAACGTAAATCAGCTCAATCAACTGGGGGACATTGGTGTGAAACTTAAGTGAGGAAAGAATTGGGCTCTGATGCTTTGAACAAACTGCTCAAGTATATTTTAGAAATGTGGAGGCTGTTAAACCATGGGTTTAGGAGCTTTGAAGACAAGAAAGGTGTAAAAATGATAAACCTTATTTTCATTGTGAAATAGCATTAAGAAATCAAAATATAGTCCCAGAATACATAAATACCAAAGTGGAGATTGCTACCTAAAACATCAAGAGTTTAGCACAAGTAAGAAACCAGATTCTTATCAAAGACCAGAGGATTGGAATGACTAGTTCCCATTAGCAAGAGTGACAGTGGTGCTTGTGCAAATCTCATCCATGATGGAATATGGACCCTGAAATCTCTGTGACCTTGATGTGCAATATTTATGTCTACACCTTTAGCCTCTTGCACATAATGAGATACAATATTTTAGCTTTATGCAATTCACCAGGCATTCAATTAGAAAAAGCAAATTTTTTTTTTTTGGGGGGGGGGGTGGGGGAAGAATGCTAAGCTACTTAGACAGAAGGTAGTGAATCAAAAATTGCAAAACTTGAGCTTTCAAAAATAGCCTAAGTGACCTCTTACAATACTCTGACCACTCCATCACAAGCAGGAGGCAACCCCTGTGAAGAGCGAATTCTGGCAAAGTTCTCTCTTCACAGATGATGCACAGCTTAAGCTATAATGAGTTTTTGGGTTACAAATGCTGAACGCATTAATATTCCTTGATGATAATTATCACAGTATAAGCACCTTTCCCAATGTGAGTAGCATAAAGCAACTGAAGCAGCATTTTTACTACATTTGAAACAAGCTGGAAAATGGGATTTTCTACTCTCGTAACCTGAGGTCAACATACATCAAGCTATGCATATTAAGTATGTCTACCCTATATAACTGTATAGGCCTTTCCATATATTCACACGCAAGCATGCAATTAACACTCTAATTTTTTGAATACTTAAATAAATATGCAATACATATGAACACGATTTCCCAAGAAAAAGATATCCAACATTTTAAAGCAGACCCAAATAATTTTCAAGCAGGCTACACTGGCAGTTCTTTCAAAGTGAGTGATTCTCTACAATATCAAAAACAAACAAACTAACAAACAGCTGATACAAGCTGAAAATAAAAATAAATATATATTCAATCAAGCAGAAAATAAAATTTGCAGAAAAACACTGCTTTTCACCTTCAGGGGTTAATACTAAATATGTCTTAGACCCACCAATGATAGCCTTTATTTTTTATGCAAAAATACAGTTCTTCAGTGGGCCTAAATTCTTGCACACAGCTCACAGACTAAGTAATGAACAGGAGGACTGGAGATATCCCCAGGAAACAGAGGAGAGGGAGACTTAAGACAGGCAGCTGAGCACCTGCAAAGCTGTCCCTAACCTGTCACTGCAGTCGGGAGAACTGCTGTGCTGCCTCTGCATGGGGCAGGCGCATAAGCAACTGGGCAGCAGCAGCAAACCTACTGATTTAATAGCCAGACAGGCTTGCTCAACCTTTGTAGGTTACTCTTAATCATGAACAGGGGCAAAAATCTGTGAGTTATCCCAGGAAACAGACGAATACCCACTGCAACACATATGGAACCCAAATACCTTCCAAAGATAACAAGAGATACGCTCCCTTAAACAGTATAAATAGGCTTGGCTGTACTTTAAGTGCAAGACATTTAATTATTATACAAGTACTTACTGAGGATTAATTAGCATACAACAAGGATCTGAAACATGCAGACGTTTGTCAAAGAAGACAGGGTTTCGAATGATTTATTATTGTTTGATTAACAACATCATGCAGCAGCTATGTTATTAAATCTCTGTTTTGCATACTACAGAACCCAAAAGTGTTACCCAATAGTGAACTGTTACCCTCAGAAGAGGGAAACAACCTGATCTTTGTTTTTCTCTCACCCCCAACTCAGAAAATGTTCATTGTTAAAAATGATGTCCTGGTAAGGAACACCCCACTCTGAGATGCAGGGGTTTTACTAAATGTTAAAATGCTGTTTTAATATTCCATGCAAATAAACTTAGCGCAGCTTTCTTCTGACAAAATGGGAGTCAGTTTGAACTGAATTTAAAAACACAGGAATCAATTCTCACGTTCTCTTGATGTGAAATCTGCTGAATGTATTTATGCCATGTCCTTCACTTCCTTGGATATATGCTGTGTTACAACCATTTTGAGACCTAAAGCATAATTTTTACTTATATGCTGTAAAATATCTTAAAATCCATTACGATATATGGGAGGGTTTTGAGGGAACCTTTGATAAATATTTAACAGCACTATTGGCTTATTAAATACTGTAATGTGAAAGCCATGAAAGGATGATATAAAGCACATGACATTTTTTTTCACTTCACATTGGTGCTCACTTTCAACACTGTACAAGCCCATTCATCAGAAGAACTGATGCATTGTAAGAAGTACTTCTTCTGATCAGAGAGATGTAGCAATGGCATCTTGTTATTATACAAATGATTAAATCCCTCCTTGGTTAATTGCGTAAGATCTGTTCTTCTACCGTTAAATCTCCTCTCCATCCTCCCCACTAAAACATCTGAAAAGATCACATCTGAAAATTAAAAATGATGTAGTGAAATCAGGATGGCACAAGATATATTGCTTATATAAAAGGCAAACCTAAGGGAAAAAAGAGTTGGATAGAGAACATGCAGCTTTGGTTTATCACACACAGAAACTGCATGGCTGACCATTCTGTAGCTAGAAAATTGAATGTTTCTCTGAACATTACAATGCATTTCATAACTACCTAATACAGTGACACAAATGTTAAAAATACAGATGTAAGACTGAAAATAGTCTATATACACCTCCATTCAAACAAAAGCAAAGCAACTTTGTTCACAACAACAGGCGTGTTTCAGTAGGAATCACTGAAAAAATATTAAAATCTACAATGAAATATATTAATATAAACTAACAAAAAAAGAATCTCTTGGCATGGAATTGCCTCCAGAGTGTGCATTTATTCTGTAAACACTGTAACAATGATTATCTGTCCTTCCAGCTCTCAGTGGAGACTCCAGCTTTTGAAAATGTCTTGTGGTGACTTACTAAATTCAGGCTATTTCAATTAGTATTACTGCACATTAAAAATTAATTGTATTATAGAGTGGATTAAGGTTTAAATTTCAATTCTGCAGTGTGTGTGCTAGAAATGACAGCTAAAATCAATGCTTTTGGGTCCATAATCGGAAGTTTGTACGACCAAATAGTGTGGAACTGGCGTCAGTTTTAAAAGAATTGATAGTTCAATTCAAGGTGTGTCAGCTCTTATTTCTGATTT
>VXBX01000891.1:630885-705885 GCA_013400415.1 Scytalopus superciliaris
AAAGAAGAAATTGGGGGGGGGGGAAATAAATAAGCTGTCTTGCAATGAAAAAACCCATGTAATCTTCATAAAGATGGAAAAAATCCAAATTGCAGCTCAAAATTCATGTTCGGTATCACTGAGGGAAAAAAAGGTGTTTTAATGGGATGATGACTTCATTAAAGAAGACATATATTTTTTCTGCATTTACAGCAATACCACCCAGAATGGCCATTGAGGCTCCAATCTTACAAATACTTGAGAACATATACGGACTTATTCCTGTACAAAAGGAAGCTTGTGACATGTATTCATATGAATAAAGTTGTATGCATAGTTACATATTTTCAGGATCAGACCTTTTTATTACAATTCCCTCTGTATGGTAGTGCCATGCAAGTCCATTTAAAAGTTCTGACTGTGCGTGACAGACACAGATAGACACAGACAAGGGAAGCCTGCGGACTCTGAGACACTCATGCTTTGGGACACTTCTCTTCATTCAAACAGACCTGACAAGGGCAGCACTAAAGAATGAAGCCCCCAGAGCCACAAGCCAACACATTGGGAGCTCTGATATGGTGCAAGTCATGCAGCGAGCTGTAGCTTCTACATCCACTCCTTAGCAGAGGACCAGTGGGGATGCTGAATCTCCAAGCTGCAGTGGGAGGGGGGACAGAAATGTTGCTATCAAATGTATCAAAAGTGATCAGGCATCAGGCTACGGCAGTGAGGGTATTTGGGAATGGACAACAGTTCTTTGTACCTGCAGGAAGTATACCAGCTTTGATCACCTGAGCTGCCCCATTTGTTGTAGACCATAGAACACTTTCTTCACCTCCATACATACAAAATAAACCATTACCCTACCCTTCATTGTCTGAAAAATCAGTTAAAACTTGCCTGCATGGATGAAGGCTGCTTCTTGTACAATTAGGGCAGAAAACTGCACTCCTACCTTGCTGAAGCCAGTGTTTACACATCGCCACGGTAGGTTGGAAAGATTTTTGAAAAGAAAATTACTTTATTAAAATATTTGTATCCTCACAATAATAATAATAATTTTTCTTACTTGGGTGAAATCGGATTTTGCAGAAGGTTCCCAGAGATCGTGGCACTGGATGATAAACTGACACCACTGCTATAATTCTTCCTTTGGATGTGAACACAGTGCCAAAAGGAAAGGAAACAGCTCAAGCAAAATCATTCTTACACTCTTCTGTGTCGTAAAATGTATGGGGAATAGCAAGAACGTAAAAAGCATGTTCCACTTGTTATAAATTTAGTATTGCTTCTGTCTGAAAATGGTTAGCAAGAAATGTCTGTCACTTCTATCAACAACAAATATTTTTTTAAGAGCAAATGATGAAGAACACCACAATTCTAGTGAACAGACCAAGCCAGCATTACTAAAGTATTGCAACGCCACCCAGGGTACCAGAGCCTGGAATTGAACAGTCATTGGTGTGTACCTAAGAGACAAGTTGATGTCCAAAATGTTTTTAAAGATCCCTTGTGCTGCATGGATGTCCAACAGCAAGTTTGGTACCAGGAGAGTGAAGAAGATGGGTTGTAATAACAACAATAAAAAAATAATCTGGTGCAAATAGACCCCAAGGTGTAGTAGTCATCCCTGTGCAACAATCACCCCTCACTGCAATTTAGTGATGTTGCCTCATTACAATACAGCATACAAAGGGGGCAATATTAAGGCACACTATTTAAAGCTACAAGATCTGTGGTGCTGGCTAGAGCTGGTACTGAAGCACAACTATAGATTTGAAAAAAAAAAAAAAGGTAATTTCAGAGAGAATACTGAAAAATTAAGACTCTCCTGAAGGTGCACAAGTGTGTCATTTTTACAAGACTTAGCTGAACGCCACAATTAGCGGCTGACGTTAAGGACTGACAATATATTTTACAGTGTGAACCCACAAACTTCTTACAAAAAAAGCGCAGCAATAACTGATTGCAAAGTAATGACAGCCAAGAAAGACAAAGAAATTCAACTGGTTTAAGTAGGGGGGAAAGAAAATGTTTTCATATGATAGCAGAATGGATAGAAATTGAGAAAGACATTTGTGCATGGTACAGGACCTGCAGAGTAGATGGACTTTGAGCAACTTTCAGAATTGCAGTGACAAAGGATAAATTCTGAAGAGGAATAAGCCGATGTTATTGACTCATGGAAGCCATCACAATTTCTGTTAACTCACTTTCTGTTAGCTGGTTCTGACTGGGGAAGAAATAAAGGACAATTTCTGTTGTGTGGAGCAGGTGATGTCAAGAATAGAAATCAGCTGGACAGCATCTGTGAGGAGTGAGGATACAGTAAAAGAGGAACAATTTTTTTTTGTTTTAAATTGCACTCTAAAATGGATAGGAAATATGAACCAAATTTGGGAGCTCTAAGGCAAGCAGCAGAATTCCACATTAGCCAAGAGAAAATAAACCCCACAAATTATTTAATAGTTTGCTGTTTGCAGCATTATAGTACTTTTCCTTTGGAATGTACATTAACTAATTTGTCTTGAAAAATCTCTGTGGCAAAGCACTGTTTCCATTTCACATTTCAGTGACTTGTTCTAGGCTAGTGAAGAAGCAATTGGGAATGCTGGAACCAACACAAACTTGCACCCATTCTGACTCCTGTTTCAATGTTCTGAAATAAGAATTGTCTTTGTGGCCTGTGAAGCAGACACGAAAACAGTACTTGGAAAAGAAGGAGCTCCCCTTCCAAAGAAGAAAGGCCATAAAGCAAAGGGAGAGAGAGAGACCATATAATGCTATGAAAAAGTTAGCTTTTAACATTTTGTGGGAGATAATGCTGTAAGAGAACTTAAAGTCAAAGAGCCTTCCAAATCTGCTTTTTCAGGAGATTAATGGGAAGGATACATTTAAGAAAAACAAGGCAGCTGAACTGTGCTGAGAGTGTTTCTCTTGTCAGAGAAGAGAACTTCTCCTACTGAAGCTTTAAGTTAAAGGAGACAAAGAAAATCACCAGCCCACAGAAAGACTGGCCTGGAGGACCCATCACAAGGGTTGAAAGAGATGCACATGCAGCACAAAAGCAGCAGTTGATGTAAAATACGATAACCTAGATGACATATCATAGAAATTAGAGTCCTGTTTTCTGTCACCTAATTCATTCTCATGCACCACCATGAAGGATTTTTCCTGGCGGTACAATTCTGGTCAGTACTGCTAGGCATACTCCATCACCAGTGCAAATGCAGCAGGTAAAAGTAGAGAATTTTTTCATTATTAAATAGTATCCCTGAGTTTATGTTTTCTAGGCTAGTTCTCTGCCCAAGCCTGTTTAGTTAATTTTTCAGTTATTTATTTTTATTTTCATATTGTTTACATGTTAGCCTTCTTTTTTTAATCTCAGCTATATTTTTATCCAAAGAGGTTAAAAATACTTTCCCTGTTAAGTCTGACTTGAAGAATAACAGCATACGAGGAGCAGTGTGGGTTAAAAGTTCAAATTTGGCAGGGAGATGTCACTCAGCTGAAGAGATGAGTATTTAACTGCTCTCTGGTGAAAACTGGTTTTGATTTGATCATGTTATGACAGTTTGCAAATCACACTTTGCACTAAGTGATATTTGGGTTAGGCTTTTTAACCAAACTTCGAAGGAAATAGAAGGCTGCATTGCTTCTGTATGTCTAATTGAAAGAGGTAGTAAATATCAACATCTCCCAAATTGTTCAATAAATTACACAGTGCTCTGCAAGAGTCTCATCTGGCTGACTTGGTGTGGGGGGGATTCTTTTGCACAGTTATCTAATGTCTTGGCACTCACATAGGTGTGCAATGAAAAGCAATGAAGCCAGAAGCACAGTGGGTTCATTGTGAAGGTTGCTTGTGAGAGGGTTGGGAAAAAGAGTGCCTAGCCAAACAGCTAGATATTAAGAATACACCACTGAGGTCCCGAACTGCAACACTCTAATAAAGTGCTGTGTGAGAGAAAATTTGAATTGTATGGCTAGGCACTGGAAGAAGAAAGCCAAAATAGGATGTTACAGGCATATCCTGAACTCTGGTCACTGTATATGTGTTTTATGATTGTTTTTGATTACACAAATATACTATTTCTTTTATCATTCAGTCTAAGCCAAACATAAACACAGTGAATGAGTCAGTGTTTTGAACTAAGCTTTGTTCATTGCACTATGAATAGCATATCCTGTAAAGTCTTTTGGATAAGTACCATATATATTGGACTATATTCATGTAGTAAAACTAATGTGTTATGTGGCTTTGCACCTTTGAGCAGGCTCCTTCACTCGGCCTACTGCTTCATTTCCTCTGAGGCTTGTCCTAATGCCCTGAGTTGCACAATGTATTCAAACAGCAGCTTAGTTAAGAAAAAAAAAAAAATCTGCCAAAAAGAATGTTTCTTTGTCCTTTCTCTCTATACATTGAATCCACCTCTATAAGTACATTAGTTTATGTATTCAAAAACAACAGCTTAGTTAAGGAAAAAAAAATCTGTCAAAAGGAATGTTTCTTCTTTTCTCTCTCTTCCTTGAATTTACCTCTCCAACTAGGTTAGTTTAAGGCCACATGACAGAATTACTCAGTTCTGCCCCACTGATATGTTGGTGCAATGGTCCTGTTTGCATGTTTCACTTAGAAGGTATATAGTAATTTCTTCAGGGTCAAGAATTCTGAGATTGAACTTTAAGGGCTTGACAATTTTGTGCAAGGAAAATTTTAATTCAGCAATATTTACATTTACATTTGTAAATCAGAGGGTTTTTTAAAATTTTTTTATTTCACAAACATATATATTCGATTTTCTGGTTGCAGAAGGACATGATAGATAGTTCAGCTTACATATACACATGCATATGCCCATGTATAGAAGAGGGTGCATTCAATCACAAAACAGCTTGTATTTGAAGTAGATATCACCATTTTACTTTACTATTGATTTTCCAACTGGTTTCACTTAAATAAAGCAACTCTACATGTGAAAAAGGATGCGCAGAAGTATCTTTTTTACCGCAGATGGTCTATGAGGCATGCAAAAAATAAGGATTTTAACAAAAATATCATTCTAAGCTTCCAGAACGGCTGAATTGAAAGTACTGTTTCCTGAAAGTGTGGTGGTAGCTCGACCACTATGCTGAGGAGATTGAAGGAGTTATTTTCCTCAAGAAGGATCATTGAGAGTGTCACCGGTTAATTCTTGTTCTATGCTCCTCATTAGCATTACTCTCAAGTTTCTGGTTATCATATCCGAAATATTAAGACATAATAAGTATGAAGGTGCAGATAATTGGATATTAACCAGAACATACTTGACTGGGCAGGAGGTAGGGCCTTGCTTAAACTAATCCTGAAATGTATTAATCACCAATTAATGAATGGGTTTCAAATTCATTTTCTATTATAGAACACCTCTGAGTATCTAAGCTTTTTCTAATAAAATGAGTTGGAATAACAGGATAGGAAGAAGAAACACTCCAATTTGAGGCTGGTTTGAATTAATTCCCTATATCTTGTTTTTAAGTTCATTGAAAACAATAATCCTAGAATGAGTGACTTTACATATATATAAATATACACATATATACATATAAAAATATAAAGTAGCTCTATTCTTACAGACTCTATTTGCAGTTGCAAATGGTGATAGAGAGTCTAAATTCAGAACAGAGCTAGTTCACTAAAGAACCACTACAGCACTATCTGTACTCCTTCAGAGCAAATTCAGCTTTTTAAGATGAGCAGCGTAAGACCTGCATCAACTTAAGATGGATGTTGCCAATTAATGATTTTCAGTGTAAAGACAGATACATATGCCAACTTCCATAAAAAGGCCCTCTCTCCTGCCCTGCACACAATGTGGTCCACATCAGTCCACCCTGGAGAACTGGGCTCTTGAAGGGTGGAAGAAGAATGGTGGAAAGGCAGAGATCGTGTTAAGATCCAGTTAAGAAGCCTGGGAGGGAGGGGTGGGTAAGGAGGGTGAGAGAGGGTGTTATTAAGCTCAGATACCCCAGCTTTGTATAACTTCAGTGATTTTGCATTAAGCATGCACCCTTAACTAGCATTAGTAACTAGCTTGGCATGGTTATACTTTCCTCAGCTAAGAGGGTAATGGCACACAACTCATCTCTAAGTAATGGAAGTTTTTGCTAACTGGGTGTGTTTAAAATCTAGAAAGAAATGCAAAAAAACCAGAAAAACAATCTAATTTTTTAAAAATAACATTCTTTTATGTCCAGGATAATTTTTAAATGGATACTTTAATATTTTTATTATTTGAAATGGGTGCCCACTATTGCACCAGGAAAAAACTGTCAGAGATCCTTATTGTTCCTAATGAAGAAAATTATAACAGACACAGCTGAAGTACTATTATTCCCCTTTCTCTCTTCTTGCTGTCCTCAGTGTTATTTACATTGATGTGAATTGCAAGTAAACCAATATTATCCATCTCTCTGTTTTTTCCTTAATTTGTTGACTTTAATTTTAGTAAGTCTTAAATAAGCGCTTACTGAAGATGAAGTAAGATATGCAAGCAAGTAGTCCTTTTATCAACAATTTTGCCACAGAAACACACAAACATTTCAATGGCTCTTCATTAGCAAACAAATCAACAAGTGATATTTTAATGCATGACTTTATTCCATCTCTGTGGGGACTGTAGTTGAGAGTGTGATGTACAGTACAGAGAAAGGAATCATCAGCCACAATGTCCCAGGGCTCTATCCATTGAGGACTTCTCAGCCTCTGCTTAAAGAGTGCATTTAATTGACTGATAGACAGTAGCTTCTTTGTTCACAGAAGACAGCGAAGTAATGGCAGCTTGAAAATCGTACCATCTACAGGATCTCCTGAGACTAGTAACAGGGGGATATGTGTCAGGAATAAATAAATAATCTAATTATTAAGCCACTTCCTGTCAAGTTAACTCCAATTTGTTGGCTTTTGAAGGCAACAAAACGAGGCATTTTTCCTCATTATGCTTCTCTTTTTATACCACTGGTAATCACAGGCGGATTAAAGGGTGCCTGATTGGTTTTTTTGTCAAGGAACTGAGAAGCAGCCAACAGTACAGAAAAACAGAGTTGGGGTTAGAAGAAATTTCATGCTTGTCTCCTTTCCAGCTCCCTAACAGCCCACACTGCTGCCCCATACAGTGCTGCCAGCTGTACAGCAAATGTGTGCCCCTCCAACGGCGGCGTACCAGGCCACAGGCTCCATCCTGAGAGCTGTGAGATACCTTGCAATCTTGGCAGGTAGCTACTGCTGTCATAGGCATAATTCTAAAGGTGACCTACGAAACCCCGTCAGCTCACCAAATGCAACAATATGAGCAGCTCAAGTTCGACACCCACTCTCCATATTGGCTTCTTTTGTTTCGCTTCCTGCACTTACATTGCAGGGACAAACCTCGGGATGAGTCCCCTTGAAGAATCGGGGGCTTCCCTGCTCAGAACAGGGGCGGCTCAGAAAGGCGATGGCGAGGCTGTGTTTGGTGCTGACAGCTAAACAGGGCTGAAGGGATGTGTTACGGCTGCTGGCGAAGTGATGCAAATGGTCAGCGGCAAAGAACAAAAGGGCAGGCTGACACCCTGACATTAATTCAGCCCGTGGTGCCTAAGTATTAACACTCACAGTGTATCACTGCCATGGCTCGGAGGAGAAGCTTACAGCAGGTAGAGGGAAGGGAACAACTTTCACACTGCCTGGCACTGCCTTTCGATAGCGTCCCCTTCAGCGAGTGCTATTCACACCACAGGCATTAACATCTGAAGCTCCCACGCGCTTTGCTTCACGTCTTTACAGAATGAGCTCCACCCTGTACTGTGGACATTTTTCAGATGCTCCCTTTATTATTATTATTATTACTATTATTATTACTAGCAATATTATTTCATAATAAGACATCTTCATTCTATTTTCTTAGAATTTCTTTAGTCCAAGGTTCAACACCCTCATCTTTCCTCCCACGTCCCCCCCTTAAAAAAGAGAAGGGTTCATAGATGTTTGCAAACTGTGTCTTGGCTGAACTACTTGTGATCTCAAAAGCCCAGAGAGCCTTTCCTGAGAGCTGTCCCAAAAAGCAAGCAGCCATTCCCAGCTCCAAGCAGAGCTCGGTGTGGCAAAGCGGGTGCCTGGGGATGGGGGGGTGGCAGTGATGGGGTGCCCGCAGCCACAGTAGGTGACACATGGAACCTGCAGCCCACTGAATGGTGCTGCTCCAGTGTGTCTGCAGCTGCCTTTGCTGTTTCCAAATACATCTTGAATTTTTTGTTAAATTGCGCAGATAATTAAAGCCTCTTCATATTTACAGTCTGCTTCATTGGTACCATGAATTCTGTTTTCAGTTACTGTCTGCAAATTCCCTCCCCGCACAATTTCATACTAAGCAATAACACTTCATTTTACATAAGTTTTATCTGATGTCCCCATACAGAGCTGCCAGCTGTACAGCAAATGTGCAGCTCTCAAACTGAGGCCTACTAGGCCACAGGCTCCATCCTGAGATCTGTAAGGCACCTTGCTGTCATTGGCAAGCGTTCCCTGCTATCGCCGCTACCATCGCTCCACACCACACACAACTTAAAATCATCTGATTATTAGAATTTGTGGTCCACACTCCATTTTATCCTTTATTTAATCTATCCCCAGATCACACATTTGTTTAAATGTTTTGGCTGGTTTACAGATCATGCAGCCATCTGCACAGTAGGTGTGACACCATTTTTTAGACAAAAGTTACATTACAAAACAACAAAGATAAAGTCATTTGAAATGCTTTGGTGTTTGTTATTCTGCCTGGTTTGCTTGGACCAACTCTAAGAAATAAATAGAATTATCTGTGTAAATCGATGAACATCTATGAAAAACAACACCCAGCAGAACGCAGAGCTTGCTCCATTACCTACGTTAATATCATGACAGCTGAGGAGAGATGACCTGGCCCACTTCTCATCTCTCCTGTACAGATGGCTATTAAAGAGAAAGTATCCCTTTTGTATGGTCCATGCAGAAACCCTTTATGGGCTTTTCAAATAAGCCAGCATTGCCCACAGGAGAGTAGCTTCCTGTTAGTATTAAACAGCCCAGATTTTGCCTATTTTGTAACCTAGCTCCTCACAAAATAAACCTACGTTTTCTCAGATTTAATTCCAAAGTCTGGTTTTCCTGCGTATTTCAATTACATCTCCTCATTTTGTGGAGAAGGTGACCAAGTTTCCTCTAACTTTTTACATGCCAGCTCTGCCTGTAAACAGGAGATTCCCTGGCATCCAAATGACTGCCTGATGCTAAGACGGTATGATCCCTCTCTTCACTATAAATTGATGATTTCAATTTCCTACTACTCAAAAAACCGGTTAAAAAGGACCAACAAAAGGAAGTCTCCACCTCCTTCCTCCTCTATTCTGTAGACCCATATCTTTGGATTCTTTATCCCCAAACCTCACGTAAGAGGGACTTCACAACATCAGGTTTACCGTAGAACAATTAAACTGACGTTCTGAAGATGTATTACTTGAGGTCAATATGATGCAACAAGTATTAGTTGCTCAGCACAGCTTTCTCCATAAGTGAAAGGAACATCATGGGGTTTAATGACCTTAGGCATTAGACAAATAACAGAATGTGTGAATGCTGCATGCTATTACAACCAGACAAAAATTTTCTTGGGCTGAATTCCAGAAAGCCAATGGAGGTATTTCCTTTGTCTTGACATCAGTGATGTTGTCCACACATACCGTAATGTACACTGCACAAATGTGAGGCAAATAAGATGATTTATTTTTATAGGTTTATTATGCATGCAGTTAATGCATGCATAATGCAAACATGCACATCCACGCAACCCACAAGCATATATACATATTATGTACTTATATCACTGTCACTTAAAAAAATCAAAAATCATGACCTGCACTAAAATGTGTCTTTATATCTTCTACTGGTTACATACTACTTGCTATTGTAAAACACAGCTGCAGAATTTCTTTGCAGAGAAATTAAAACGTTAGGCCTTATTTTCTATATGCTTTTCCTTTTAAAACACAATTGTTCCAGCATAGGATTTGTTTACTTGGGATTTGATGAAGTATTTGCTGGTGTAAACTAGAATTCTACTTGTCAACTGCAGGACTGCTTCATCCTGTTTTCCCATTTGTTTTCAAACTTCAGTGCTTGGCACCTTTGTTTCCTATCCCTTCATTTCCTCCTCCTGTTCACACCTGCTACCTCATTCAATGCTACACTCAAAAACAGGTTTACCCATCACCACAGCATACTTCACAAAATGTGATTTATACATGATACTGAAAAGGTTAAATAAAGGAAAGTGTTTATTTCCCAGAAATGACCTATTTAGAAACTGTCAAAAATAGGGTTTCAAAAAGGTACCGAATCCTGACCATGACACCCTACCCCTTTGCTCCCCAGCTCTTTGGAGGGGGAGTGGTTCTTGCTATGACATTGAGGCTTGCTTTCTTCATCAACAAAAGTAACAGCAAACTGCAAAGATTGTGGCTGTTTCCCCCCTTTATCATTCTCTTTGTCAGCCTGATCAGTCCTCAATGGTAAATGTACTGCTCTGTTGTGCACAGCCAGCGGCTCGCAATTTGCTCACTATGTTTCATGAGACAGTTGTTTGTGGCTGTTTGGAACACATTTGCCTCTTTGGGGATTTATGCGCTAGTTGCAATGCCAACCTCCATAGTGATAGAAATTTCTTTCTAACTAAAATAGATAATTAGAAGCTGGTAATTATTGGTCAAGAATTATCAGAGTGAAAAAAATTAAGCTCTTCATAAATAGTTCTTGGCAATGTCATCTCTTTACATTATCTCATGCCTAACAGCACTTTACTCAGAGCACTTACAAATTTACACTACTGCTGTTGAGCCTCATAATTTTATATGGAGTAATTCCTTTCCTGAGCTAAAATATGTCTGAGCTCCCCCAATTCTGAGCCACGCTGCATCTGCATGTGTGCAAAATCCTAGGCAACTGCTACAGCAACTGTTTAGTTTTTGCACCAAACTGCATCAGATACTATAGATGTAAAGGAACCAGTCAAAGATGAAACAATGTTTAGCTTGTCTGCTTAAAGTAACAGAGAAAATAACAGGAGGAGCAGTGGAGTGCAGCAAACAGAACACAAACAATGGCAGACTATTTTTCTACCCTCTCAGGTCAAATGCCAACTGTAAACTATGTGACGAAAACAAAAGGATGCCAGAAAGCCTCTTTTCCACAGACACTATGCACCCAGAAATAGAATTTTCTCAAAGAAAGCTGCTAAAAATATTATATGTTCCACTCCGATGGAAAGGTAGAAGAAAGAAGGCAACTGAAGAATTACGTTTTATGCCAACACTTCCTAAACCTATATGGAACACACTTGGATTTACATTTCCTGCTCTCCTACTCAAAAGCTGGAACTGGTTTTACCCACAAATTTCAATATACCTGCCAACAGCCAGGTCTTCATTTGGCAATCATCCTTACAAATTATCGAAACAAAGGTACATGCTTACATTAGGTCCCAAATAGTGCCAAAACACAGGGCCTATTTAAAAAACTCCAGTTTACCTTGCTTTCAGTCTGCTAGCATCCCCTAGCCTAATCCTGAACCAGGCTTAAGCAAGCACAGGCTTAAGCAAGCACAGGCATTGCTTGATGAAACACAGCGTCTAGAAGCATATGGACAGATCCGGCAGTCAGAAGTCTTGCATTTCAGCTCACTTAATGCAAGCAAGGAATTCCACTTCTATGCCTCTTTGTCCTAATTCAGTCAAAGGAAAAGGTTTACTGCCCTGTCCCATTACAAAGATGTTGTGAAGATTTGATCAAAGGCTGCAGAACAGTTTCAGAATGGGAAGTTCTAGAGGTAATGAACATGTAGTTACTGGGGAAAGCTGCCCTATGACACCTTTTTAATACATAACATATAATAATGAATGTAAATTGCATTGTTGTCAAAGATACTTAAGGTTACACTTCACTGGGTCATCAGCAGATTTTATTTTCCATTAGGTGGCATAATCCCTCTTGTTGAATTGATTGAAATGTATAATAAAATCTGTAAAAATGCTATATACCCTCCTAACAAAGAAGAGTAAGAGGCTTTCCAAACAGCTTCTAATCCCTCTTCCCCTGCTAAATGTCTAGTTGAGATTATATTTGATTAGACAAAAACACACACATATATACAACCTAAAAATACCTACCCTCAGTGGAGCTATTTTAGCCAACAAAGTAATTCCGGTTGCCTTATTTAAAAGTCTAAGTTTCACACTGGGGTTTTATAAACATAGCTTTGCCTCAGTGACCTTCCATAATGCAACTTCTCTCTGTGGATGTTAGCAACATGAACTCAGTTTACATCCCGGGATCACGTTCACGGGGCACAGTAATTAGATGGGACATCATCAACTTTTCTAGGCTCTCAAACTGAATCACAATGGTGAGTAGCAACTGTTTCTCTCAGCTGGCTGGGCATTGCCTCTATCAGTGGTTCCCACTCGTTTCTGAGTGGAGTTTGGCAGATGACTTTCCACCTTCACATTTGTCCCATGTCCCAGCTGCCTCCCCTTTTCTCTTTCCCCTGAATTATGATTATGGAGTCCTTCAGGTAAGAAGACACTACATCCATCAATAACCACAACACAGATAATGGGAACATTTTCCTATGAGAGGAAATAACAGTTCCTGACACTGTGCAATGATGTCTGTAAAGGCATTTATTGCTCCTACATTTGATCTAGGGATTATCACACTATTTAACTCCTCCCTTGCCAGATTAGCTTCCCCCTCTTTTGGACATAAACTCCTTTCTTTCTCTGCGTTTTCCCAAAGGTTTCTTACTTTCCTCTCCCCAGAGGATCACAGACACTGCATCCACTACATCTGCCAGTCTCCTACTAGGAAATCAGGGCAAGAAGAAGTATTTTATCAGATACATGTAGAAAAGGGAGGGACCAAGGTCCTTAGGAAACTTTTTTGTTGTTGTTTGTTTGGGTTTTTTTTGGGGGGTTTGGTAATGTGCTGTGTCAACAAGTCAATATTCATCCCAGTGTTTCATCTAATATATTTTTCAATCTACATATTGATATGCATGCAGATAACTATAGATATATCATATACAGTCACACAAATGTGTTTGTGTGCATGTTTTCTGTATTATGTATGAATTGTATAAGACTACCTACAGATGCACATAAACTAAGGCCAATTTTAAATAGCTTGATGTCACCCCTTGAACCTTTCTCTCTAGACAGAACACGGTCTTGGAAAAAGGCCTGCGAACAACGATATAAATTAAAGGGGAGTGGGGAGAGTGAAATTAGAAAGATAGCTAAGGAAAAATCCAATTAGTGGTGAGAAGACTAACAGAATTGGAGATCAGAAATTATTTTTCCCTGTGCTTCAATTCCGAGGTCACATTCAAAACTCTCCAGAACGCTGATATTCCTTTCACTCCACCCCAACACAAAATCCCCTTGCATTTGCTTAATCAAGGCTACATCATTAGGAGCTGCACTGTTAAGTCTGGCCGTGCAGATAAGAATCTTCCACTGAACACAGATTACCACACGCATGACCGGCAAATCTCCCTGCATGTTTCGAAAGCTCCTTTATTTCACTGGAAAGATTTTATATTAAGCACATTTAAATCTGTGTCACTATGGTTATGTCATGAAGCAATATCACGCATGATTAGATAGAACACAGACAAAACAATTAAATATTTTTTCAGAAGATTCTCATTCAACCTCATCCAGCTTTTAGAAATAAAACATTGGCAGTTAATAGCTCAGTTTAAGAAAATATGTGTTTTCAGATCTGCAGGCTGAAGCCAGCTAAATGGATTTGTCCTGCTTTACTGACTCTCTCCTTGTTTTGCTCCTCCCATTCCGACCCTTTAATAAAACTCATTCATAAAACAGAGGGAAAAAAAAGAAATCTGACTATTTCATGAAATAAGTGAACTTCTATTCTGAAAATGTGAGGCACTTGGGGAATGGGTGTCAAGCAAAACATCATCAATTGATCCCTCATACACAGTGTCCGTAGTCCTGGTCACATCTCCGTATCTCTATATGCTACAATTAAGAACATGGTGAACACAGGAGTCAAATAAAACAGCAGAAATGGTGAGTTCTGCATGTCACTGACACAGATTGAATGCTGTGAAGCAGTTCAAATTATCTCCTACCCAAAGACAAAAAATATCAAAATTAAGGCTTAACCCAACAGGTAAATCGCTTTGCTCCTTTACAAAACCAGTTTGTAATTTCTATTTGTTCATTTTTATGAAAAGTATATAAAATGTTCATGTTCTAAATATCTAGCAACTTAAATACCAGAAAAATAGGCTATTAATTTTGGCAGGTAATTTTATTTTACAGCGCAGCCAAACTGCTAAGCGTTCATGGACGAAATCTGCATATTACCTCAAAAGAAAAAAAAAAGTTTAGCCTCAAACTAAGTATTTTTAAGTAATAAAATGGAAAAAAAAACCCAAGCAAATTATCTTCTGCTGGATATGTAATTACTGGCTTCTGTACCATATTGGTTGGTCTGTGCTTTGCATGCTTTTCTGTTATAGCAAGAAAACCAGCATAAGGGAAGCAGGAGTAAAAGATCAATGGTATTAATCTCTGTTTCGAAAAGTGAGATTTGGAAAAGAGACTAAAAAAAACCCACAAGACAATCCTGCCAATGTTATCTTATTAGTGGGCAAATGATGTGCTTGATAAATTTAATTGGCTGATAGAACTCTTAGTGCTATTACTGAGTGGTTACCAAATTGAAAACATTATGGGCAAACCTAGGGGAATCAGCAAATAATAGGAAAATATGAATATCAAAGAAAAAGCAGCTTTTGTTTTATTCCAATTTACAACTGTAACAGCTTTGTAAACATCAGGATTCAGGAATCCTAAAAGACTTTTTTAAAATGCATGTACCTTAAAGACTGGATTCCATTCCTGTATACTATGATTCCTTATTTTTTCAAACAAATTATAGTAGTTAATTGTATACAGATACACTCAGGATTTTTTTCCAGACTGCTCAAACATAACAAACAATACTATTTTATGGCCATTTGAATTATTTATGTTTCTTAATGACAAAAACTCACCAGTTTTGATTTTGGTACTGAGGTGCTTGAGAAGTACACAGTAGTGTCATTACCATAATAACTTCTGAAATTAAAACCTGTCTAAAACTCTACGGAAAGCTAACATCCAGTTCATTAACCATTCCTGTTAGTTTATTTTCAATAATGCAAAAATGATTAGAAGTTTAATTTGCTAATCACCTGTGTTTTGACTGGCAGTGGATATATAATTCTCTACAGAAGTCTAAACTAGCCCTTGCAGAAAATAAAATATGCTAATGCTTTATCAAGTCTAATAATATGAATAAAAAAATCAATCATGCCTAGGTTAATCATTGATGGATCCACAATTAATTTCTCTTTAACTCTGCTTAATTTTAGAGGCAATGGTGATCATGAGTAAGAGAAATGGCTGTCTTTGAGAAGTTTTAGTGCTTCACTTACCAATCATGTGGTTTGCAACATGAACTTGAATATCCCATTCATTGTAGAAAACCATCTGACATTTGATGCACTGGTAGGTCTTCTTCTAAAGAAACAAGGGTAGATAAAATTTACTGAAACATACAATAGGAATAATTTCATTACAACTCAAAATACTGAGTTCACAGTGGTCATTTAAAACTCTCCAGCAGTGTTTTCATTAAGGCTTCAGTACTAATATGAAAAAACAACACTCTGAAGGTTCTGTGCTACCTTTTATCTGAGTTTTCTGAAACTCTGTAGAGGTACTTTTTTTGTCTACTTTCTAACTCCACAGACAGATGAGTATTGCTGGAACACCAGTATTACACTCATGAAAGGCAAAATACAATGAGGATATGGAAGATGTGAGCCAAACAACACTGAAATCAATGTGAATCCTTCATTTTATACCAATGGATTAGATCCGCTACAGAACAGGGGAGAAGCCAGGAAAAGAACACAGAAATGAGAAATCTGCTTCCTTCTCATTTTCAGTGGGACTGCAGAATCTCCTTGGCACCACACATTTTAAATGGTCCATCAGGATGTCATTTTTCAAGGAGGAAAAAACCCCAGCTAGTCTGGACAAGAAGTTACTGTATCAGGGCAGTTGCTTCAATATCTATTGGCAAGTCTGTACTAAAATTGGGAACCCTGACTGGAAGCCAGCCAGAGAGCAATCCTTCTGGCCACATTAGATTGGACTTGACTTACTTAAAAATCATAGTGTCTTGGTATCTCTTAAAAAAGATCTGTTCTTTCACTTGTCTACAAGGTTTATCACTTGTCCAAGACATTCCAATGTCCTAAAAATCTGACTGCATTTTCTCTCATTACTTTTCTTGACCTGAACTGGACAGAGAGTTGATATTGGAAAGCAGTGTTTTAAAAGTAGAAACTAAGAGTGTATTCAAATTAAGATTTTGTTTTTTCATCGTAAACTTAAAATCTGTAGTTATTCAGGCATCTAATGGGACAAGTCAGATTCATAAAATTATTCAGCTGCATAATTGTAGTATCAAGGACTCAAGTCCTAAGGTAACAGTCCTGGAGAGCTCAATTGTTGTTTTGAAGCTGCAATAAAGTCAAGGTAAGCCCTGAACCGCCACATCAAGGCAGTAACTCAAGAGACACAGATCTTTCCGTACAGCCACAGGCACCTTGCCTACATCAGCAAAAAGAAGAATTAGAAAACCCCAGAAAAACACATATTTTTAAAGAACGTAAAGTCACAAGAAACTGGCACAAATGTATTAAATTTAAGATTTCACATATATTAGGTAGAGAAGAAGTAAGGTTCACTGAATAATGTGCATCAAAAACACAGCCTCTCTTGTATTATATATTTAATATATATATTTAACTTGTGAAGAGTTTTATGCAGCCAGTATTATAAATTGTATCTTTAAAAAGGTGTTGTTGTTTTGGTTTTTTTTTCAACCTGACTCTAAACAGTAATAAAGATTTGCTGGATTTTTTATGAGCATGTAAATTTAGATGCCCTGTCCCAGACAGACAAAATGCCCATCTACTAAGTATCTTTCTTAAGCCTATAGGCAGGAATATAATGACTTTTCAAACATATGTTGTTTTGTCTTACCAAGTTAACTGAAAAATTTAGTGACTAATCAAAGTAAACTCTGAAATTAAGTGTTCCTGTGGGCTCCTCTTTACAAATCTCCCATTGCTTCTCATACACAGAGGCTATTTTAATTTTCTTGATGACAATAAAATGTGCTGCATCTCTTCTCAGTGAAAACAATCATAAGCCTTTTTTTGCTGTTTTTCATTTAAATTTAGTTTTCTGAAATGTAACCAATTTAAATCGTTATGTAGTCAACAAAAATCAATGGGCACCCAGAAACTAAATCTGCTTTGACTTAGTTTTACAGCTACGATTTGTGAAGTGAGCTGTTTTAAAATATACAACACTTTTTCTCTTTTTTGTTCTTGAGACAATACCAATAACATTGGTAGAAAATCAGATTCAGTCTAAGGATTTCCTATTATATGTTGGTAAATTTAACCTTACTGCACTACATCTAGATCTATCAAAGACCTCTAAATAATGACAGTCGTGATCAACGATTTATTATGCTAAGCTCTTTACAAGATGCTTTTTGATGCTGACATATAGAACAGCAATATTGCATAAATAACAATCACTCTCCCTTTTTTTAAAACATTGTTTCCCTTTAGAACTAGTTAGAAAATATTTCTTACTCCCTGATGACTGGCACTATGTATTGTTTATTAGCATACCCCTTGCATTATTCCTGATATGTGACTTTGTTGAAAAACAAAGAAACATAAATGTAATGGTTGGTCTTTTCTCTTGTTAGCAGAGCAAAGCAGACTGCATGTCAAGAATTGTTGGCAAAATTATGACTGATGTACATAAAGACAATGCATACAAAGGTTGGGGATTTTTTTGAAGTCTAATGCCAAAAAATAAAATGATTTGACAACAACAAAAAAATACTAATTTACTAGCACTTACTAGCCTCTTCAAAATGATCTGACATATTTGCAGAATCACACACAGAGGTTTTCTTTTTATCATGAAGGAAAGAAATGTTTTTGTGACTGCTGCTTGATCAAGCACTAGTTCTTTTTTGTTTCCAAACATATTCTAAAATGTTGACATCAACTTTTATTAGCTCAACACACACTCATCTCAAAGTGTCTAAACTTGTGCATGGTTAAGTTTTTATTTTAAAAGCAAACTCAGTGAATTCCATTTACTGCTAGATTTTCAAAGTGATCAAACCCAGTCATTTTCACACCATGTGTACAAAACCCGTGTACTTATTTCCATATATTTTGCATTCTAAGGAAGACCTTTTTCACTGCAAGTTGCATATTAGTCTCACAAACTTTGTCAGAACCATGAGACTTGCAACTGCTCACAGGAGCTCCTGGGTTCTAATGGGCTTCCTGGCTGATCTCAATTCCCTACTGGGGAGAGATCCAGGGGGAGATCCAGCCTCTCCTCATATTGCGTTCCCACAAAGGGGAAACTTGGGGGAATAAGACAGAAATGAGCTCTTGGTATGGCAGCTCCATGCCCGTCGTCTGGATAGCCAGGAAAGAAGCCTTGCAGCATTTCCATAACACACCACAGAAGTAAAATTGGATTGTGACTCAAGGAGGCATTTGAATTTCTCTTGAGTGTCTCCAGCCTTTTGCAACGCAAGATGGCTCTATAGGGAACGAAGCACAGGGCTGTGACAGCCATCCTTGCCTTGACTTGCTGCAGTTGTTTGCAGTGACAAACTGTTGTTAAGCTCCCTTGCCCCTCTGCCCAAGCCACTAGGCTATGGAGGACTCTGCAGGACGGAACAGACACAGAGGCTCTGCTGCTCCAGCTCATAGCCCTGAATATATCAGCTCCACACAATGATGAAGGGTGGACAGCTGAAGGCACTTAGACCCTAACCTGCCATGACTGCGTTTCCCAGAGCACATCTGTGAGTCTCCTGAGGAGACACAAGAATGACAACACTGTCGTTCTTCCCTACAAACACAGAAACAAGCCAACACACATTTCCTGTAAGAGAGCAATTTTGTATCAGCAAAGGTGGGCCACGGAAGTTTTTTATCAGTCCATTTCCATATGGATTCAGACAGGACCAGCTTAGTAACCAGAGATGTCGCAAAGCGTTCTAAACTGTGCTGTCTTGCAAAACTTTCCAAGAGTTGTTCCAGAGGCAACAGGCACATGGGATTAAGAAAGTAGTTTAATTTTGTCCTTTTGTTTCTTTTTATCATCATCTCATCTTTTAATAAAAACTCCTCAATAATCAAGCCCGCAATCCTTAACTGAACCCCCTCCTGTCAAGAACCTAAGTGCCAATTTGTCCCCTACATGCTGAGTGTAAATCTGGGGCCCAAGTCATTCCAGGCACCATTCAAAATCGTTGTAGAAGAGCAGCTGCTTGGATGAGTGTCTCACAGGAGCATCAGGTGCCTACTGCATTCCTGTTTGCTTGAATTCCTGTTTTCAGAACCCATTTAAAGCCTTCCAGCATGCAAAGCTTCCTTTAAAGAGCTTTGGATTGGGCCTCCAATCCATGCAGAGTATACGTGTGTCTCTCTAACCTTTTGAATAATTAATATCACCTAGACGTTTAATTATTGTGCTGATCCTCACTTACCACTTTGTAGTTTTCTGAATTTCTTTTCCATAAGAGTGTATAGTGTCCATGTCATGTCAAATGAGACTTTGTTGCTTTTATAAATGGCACAGGAATATGGGCTTTCAATTAGTACTTCATTTCTGTGCACAGAATTTTATTTTCTCTGCTTCTATAAACAAAGTAAAACAACTAATAACCACTCTACAGGAGGATTTACAGTTCTATTCAGAAGTGCTTCAAAAGTATACAGAAGACTATCTATGTAGACCTCTGTGTCCTGTGACTGAGGTATCAATACGTTCTTTTTTTTCTATTCCATAGCCTCATTATATTATTTGAAAATGAGCTACATATACTACTTATCAGCTCATGCTCCACCTCCTTGTCAAAATCATTCAGTATTTTATCACCTGCCTATTTTGTTCTGACATTTCCTCAGTTGTGTGCTATCAGGGAACTTTATCACCTTACTATTCATTCTTTCTTCCAGACTACTGATGTGCTGCAAAAGTTCAAACAAATTGGTGCAAATAATGATTCTTAAGGCTTTCCATTATTTACACCCTTCCAAACTAACCTGCTTTAATTCACAAGACTCCTATGCTTTCCAAACCAAGACAGTGTTTCTTTTCTTTTTTAATCAAAATATCTCTCCCTATGCCATACTTATTCACCCAATAGATTAGTCTTTGGTGCTATACTTTTTCAAAAGCTTTGCTAAAATCCTAGTAAATCATGTTTATAGGCTTCTCTGTCAGCGCATGTTGCTGGTCTCTCAAAATACTCTTTATTGAAAATTTTAAGCATCATCCTTCCCTCTGTGAATCTTTGCCCTCTAGCCTTCATTAAGTACAAACTTTCTAGGTGTTCTTCTATCATGTCTTTGATTAGCCTTCCTCTCATGTTCCTCACTGTTTAAATCAAGATCACAAACCAGTAATTTCATGCATAATCCTTACATTCCCCGTTAAGTGTCTGTTTAGTAGCCTTTTCGAAGGCTGTTGATGCTTCTTCTTAAAGATTGTAAATTTATGTGCTTAATATTTCCTTTTATCTTCAGCTCCTTTCACTGAGAATTTTGGAACAGATATTTTTCTGTGTTTGTAAGTCATTTACGTTGTATTCCATTATATTACCCCTAATCCATACTTCATTCTTCTCCATAGGGAGGATATGTCACAAGCTCCACAACAAAGAATTTTTTCAACAGTACTGGTTTCCTTGATTACATATACCATTTCTCGATCTCCTGTATCCATGCCCCTTTTAATTGAATATTATTCCCTATATGAAATAACCAAAATATCTCTTTAAGCTTCTAATGCACTGCATCTTCAGATCTGGGCTCACAGGCATCCCTAGTTTGTTCTGCACTGCTTTCACACCTCTTCCATGCACAACCAAAAATGGTTTTGACGTGTACCTGTTACCCTACCAATAACCTCCTGTTTACACCTAGTTACATTATTTTTCCATGTCACGCCAGTAAAGGGGACCTTCAAGGCTTTTTCCCTTCAGCTTTAGCACAGACTGAGTGTATGGATCAATGAGACAGCTGAGACAACCTGCTGTTGGCAAAAGAGAGTGATACCACACGTCCCACATCTTCTAATTCCCCTCTCCCATACCAGTCATTCACTCACAGTTTTGCTCATATAAATCCAGGGTGGAGTAAATTCTACCCATTACACCAACAGAACAGTAACCTCACAAGAGAAAGTGAGCAGCTTCCAACAAATCATACGAAAACACATGTCAAAACTTGCACGCTAACTGCAGCAACTTGCCAGTGCTAACTCCTAATGGTGCCAGCTGATTTTTTTGTATCATTACTATATTAAGCATTACCAGTGTGCTTGGCCCTGCATGAGACAAAAGAGTAACCACAGCCTAGCTTTGTGCATTTACCCATTTTTCATCATAGTTCAGATTAATTTTGACAGTACCTTAATTGAGGATTTCTTTTCTATCTTCCAGGATGCTTATTTTGTCAACCTTAAGCTCTTAAAAGCTAAGCATATATTAGCCAGTTTCACTGCATAGTTGGCTATTTATCTTGCTTATGGGGCAATGTCACTTTGCATTTTTTTTTTAATTGACTAATTGCTAACTCTTCTAATTGTTCACACAACACTCTTTAATTAGTATTTCCTGATTGCTTTTAAAAACATGTTCATGGAGATTATATGAAGATTTTTCTGTTCTGCTTTTGTTTAGCAGGGCCTTAAGTATAAAGCGGTCTGAGTGTACAAGTCTAGAGAAAGAATATAATCCTATAAGGTAAGCAAAATTTTTTCTAATTTCTTTCATTATGGTTACTTATTGCATTCATACACAAAACACACTGAGTTAGAAACACAAACGTTCATGCTAGCAGTCTTTCATTTTCTACACTGCTTGAATTCATGGTCTGCTGTTCTCTCATTCACCTTCATATTCTGAATTCTCCATTTACTCATGTCTGTCTTCAATGTCTCTTAGCTACAAACCTTTCCTTCCCCTGGCTGATGAAGTGCATTAGCTTGCAATGTCCCACATCCCCACAAAAAAGAAATCTTGCCACATTTAAAAACTGCATCTCCTCCCTTTGAGCTCTCTAATCCTTTAACTCTCTCTAGGTCTTTCAAACTCAATACTGAAGTGAGGTACCTGTCAGAAAAGTAACCCTAAAACCTGGCAGCATGTGGCTGTATATTTATTTTCTCTCAATTACTTTATATCAGGTTTACATAGTTTATGAATACAGAGAGCTTTAAGTACAGTGAATTTGACTTGGGATCTAAAAAACAAACACACTTTTTTCTGTCTTTCTGTCTGAGGGCCTGATCCTGGGTGAGGCTGAGTCTCTGAGCTCTGCACATGTATGTGCTGAGCAGTGCTCAGGAATTTGGGGCTGTGTCAGCAGCTGAACTTTCTGTCAGCATCCCCACCACTTTCTGTCTCCTTACATTGCATTTAAAACCAAAGGTGACTGCCAGCCTGAGACCCTCTGAAGCCACAGAACTGCTAACCCATCAAGAGGCATCCCAACACGCAGCATCTGTGTGAGAGCCACTGTGTGGCTATGGACATTAAGGAGGAACTACGATCAACACTGCTGATAATTTTGCAGATGATGTGGCATCAAAGCACAGGTGGTAGAGCTTGACTTGGCAGGCCTGAGATGTGCAAAGCTGATATTCTACATAAGCTGATAGACTTTTTCCTTTTTAAAGTTGCTTTTTTTGCTTTGTTTTTAAAAAAGGCATACTGAGACAGACTGTCATTCAATAAAGCCACTACTTTCTTCACCAACAATCAGCAACAGATGTAGCCCAATAAAATTAATAGTTTGCAAGTACGCACAAGAGAATACACTTGTCTCTTTTCTCCATCACAAATTTTGTAAAAGCTCTCTGGATTTTAACAGAAAGGCAAAATCAGGAGCTTTTTATGTACCTTTTTCTTTCTTTTTTTTTTAACTTAAACACTGCAACAGTTTTTCTCCCACTCTTTTGAAAATTAATGCTGATTAATTTCACTTTCTGAAGTGTGACTCAGGACCCTCCCCCTGGCATTAATTGTCCACTTTCAACTCAACATGAATTCTGTGCTATTACTTACCAAGATAATTTAATCCTACAGAATAGAACTTGTGCTCAAAAATATGCAACATTAATATTAATGTACAAACAGAAATATATTACTCATACATAATATATAAGAAATTAATTTTCACTGAAGTATCAGGAGAAGGATTAAACCCCTTAGATCCTTCTCATGCAATTAGCTCTGCACTTGGGGAAGTCAATGGGACTTCACAAATGAAGGCTTCACATGATAACCCTGGCAAGACTGGGGTTTTACAAAGGCTTGCCTACACTCAAAATATGCCATCAACAGAGCCCTACAATCATATTGCTGTAATTTTAGTACTACCCTGTATTGACCCTCTTAGGCCACATCAATGTTAACAAATACACTGGTAGCATCTGAGCTGGCACAGAGCTGCTGACGTTGCAATGATGCTTGACTGTGTGCCCAGTTGAAAAACCTCCACTGGGGCAGTGCAGCTGCCCAAGGAAGTGGTGTACCAGCAAAACAAGCACTCTGCTGAGCCACTCTTCAACACTATCCACAATGATTTGTGTCTAACTGTTTTTATTCTGTGAAGACATACTTGCTTTCCTCTAAGGGAGTTAAGGGAACTTCCCAGAATTCCCTCTGTCCTATTTCATAATCTTTTGCTTTCACATTAATTCTTAAAATACCAGCAGTTCCTCTTAGGTGCATCCTATAACACACTCATTTCTTTTTACCCAGGGCTTCAGTCTATCACTTCCCTACCTGAAAAAGAAGAGATTGCAGAATTTATTTCAGAAGCAGAATGCCATACTTCCAGGTTTGAAGGAGTTGAACCACTCAACCATCATCACACAAACTAATAGCTGTGAGGCAGGGAGCATAACTAAAATGAGGAATGCTTAAGACAGATAGTTTGGGAAAATCACCAGGTGCTGCAGATATTCTCTGACCGGGCCTGTGAAAGAAGCATCACGCAGCAGAACAGAATCAATTGCAAGTTGGCCACTGTGAGTGATGGTTGCAAGGTTTTGTACACAGACAGCCATGTTCCTAGAGGTTGGCATTAAACCTATTCCAGCCATAAGAACAGAAACCAAGAAGAGGACTGTTGTAGCAGTGATAAAAAAGTACAGAAGGAAATCTGGAAGCTTGGAGTCTCAGATTCCTACTGGAATATGTAGAGAGAAAGAGGTGGCCTTCCAGATGTGAAAAGTCATTATGTGTACCTTTTCACACAGAATGCTGAATCTGGTAATAGGTGAAAAACAAAGGAAATCCATCAGGATACCGAAACTGTGGAAGTATAATCAAAGGGGATAAATATTTCCTTTCTCTCCTACCTCCCACCTTCTTTTTGAGTACACAAGGAGCAAGCAACTTTTAAACGACCATATTTCTAAGTGGTTGTATTTCTAAGTCACTTTTCAGAGGCATTCCACAGGCATTCCAAATGCACATTATTAGTAGTAGGAGTGTATTGAGATGCTCAGTATCAGGGAAGGCCTTACCCTTTTGTTCCCTGACTTACAAAGCCATATACTAGCAACAAAGGTTTAGCAACCAAGGAAGAACAGGGTAACATCAACATACATCTGGCAGATGGGCCTAAGGGATGGTGGGAACCACAGAAGGACAAAATGGCTGAGGTTGATTTCTGAGGGCCCTCTGGTCCAACTCCCTTGCTCAAGAAGAGCCATCTAGAGTCAGACCACATCCAGATAACTTGAGAGTATCTGAAAGGGAACACAACCTCTCTGGGTAACCTGCGCCAGGGCTCAGTCACCCTCACAGTAGGAGTGTTTCCTGATGTTCAGAGGGAACCTCCTCTGTGTCCATTTATGCCCACTCCCTCTTGTCCCGAAATATCACATGGTGAGGGTGGATGTTAGCAGGAAACACATCTCTGCTGCCATATCCAGCAGAATATACTGTATGTAACACTACAGGTCATATTTTATACAATAATTTGTAATACAATGCAGGAGATGGCATAAATGAAAAATGGCTTTGGCAGAAAAAAAAAAGTACCTCAGAGTTTTGAACCATAAGATGAACTACCAGCCATCACATAGCTATGCCAGGCCAAAGAAGAGTACTCTTTAACAAGATACTATGTATCAGGTTGGCTGTTTATGTACATTTTGTACAACTTCATGAAACAAGCAGTACTGAGGCCACATATCCATTTTAAATTAATGGTTAGCCCATTTTATTTCCATGATGACAGAGTAACAAATTCGGGTGTTACATTTGTTGTATGAGACAAAGTAATACACACATTACATATAACAACTTTATTGAGCAGTGGTAAAAAACAATTCTCCTTTACAATCACTTATGAAGCTGGCCTGTGGATATCACAAAGAACAGAACATAGTTTCATATAGCTTCATTTCTGGTAACTGCTTGACTTCTGCATAAAAATCAGGTATGAACTTCAGCTAAAGCCATCTTCCTGGTTTGGATCTCTCAAAGTCCTCTTTTCTATTTGGACTCTATCACCTGCTGTGTCACCTCTCTTCCCAAATATGGTAAAAACTTCATAGGCTCTAAGATTACTATTCATTTGTGAAGTTTTCCTTGAAACTGGCCCAAGAGTAGTTAAAAAATAAGTGGGCAAGTGAGAGAACTCTCTAGAGGTACACAAACCAGCAGACAAAGGGATACGCTGTGATTTTCCATGTCTTGTTCCTAAAGATCATCTAGAGGCTAGAAAATTGGGTGACATTTCTTCTTTTTTCTACTCCAATTCTGAGGTTAGTACTCATCACTATTCTGATCTTCCTCTGAGGCTGTGCAGAATTCGTGGCAGGTTACACTGGTCGGTTGGCCAGCAGATACAAGCACAGGAAAGCCCCATGGGGACAGTAGGCTGCACAGCTGACCTGTTGCATATACAGCTCTAGCTTGTTTGTCTCATAAGGCTTTGCTGAATCTACATTTGCCCTCTCTAAGAGATGCCTAAGGCTTTCATTCACATTCCTATGTCCCTCTCCAGTTCTTCTGCATTTCTTCAAGGAGACATTCCCCCCCACTGCATTGTTTCACTGAAATCTTGGTTTGGTGCTCTTAAAAACTTTGGAGTACATGTTATCCTTTCATCCTCTCATGCAAAGTTTTCCACAGGTGTGAAGAAGATGCCTCTCCAAATTCCCCATCTGAAGCCTCTGGCACATAACAAGATAGACAAACAGTATTAGATTTTAATGATCAGTGGACAGGAAACTAAGAAAACTTACTACAATTATCCCTCTTGCTTCTGTTCAGTAGCTCCCAGGCAACACCTGGCCTTCCTTTTACACAGTGAATTCATGGTGTGTGTGAGGTGGGAAGTTTGATGCTTAGCTTTAGTAGGATTTATAGCAACAGGATAATAAATAATACCATCCTTGTTAAATTCAAAGAGGACTCTGCTGGCTCACTACTGAAAGTGTAAAGACAAAGAGAAGGCAAATGCTTAAGCTTGGATCTTGTCAACCACTTCATAGTAGTGGCACTACCAGAAAGTGGGGGTGGCCTGCTGTGGCAAGAAAAATAAGTTAGCGCTTTCTAAAAATGTATAGGGTAACATTTTAAATAGTACTTTCCTGAAAGCAATGTTAAAATAATGTGAGAAGACAAAAGTGGGCTTTTTAGTGAACTCATTCTTAAACTCCAGAAGCAGAAAACATGTTTGTCACAGATTAGTTCCACAAACTATTTCAAAGCCAAATCTTTGTGCCAGCAACGAACCTTCTATACCTCTTTCTGTCCCTGGATCCAAAATGCAGCATGAAAATCACTTGTTCTGGGCCTGGATTCACTGACAGGAAACCCAAGGCACTACTTATGTTTACATTACAAGTTTATGTGCTTATTCATAAAAATCCTGTAGTCAGAACGATCAGCTTGGATTGCTGATGAGGAGGATTATTTTAATTTCTTTATGTATTTCAATTAAATGCATGAGTATTGATTTCAGTGCATTTTTTCAGTTAAAAGCACGGTGATTTATATTGCTAAAATGCTATTGCTTGCCCTGCCAAAAGCATGCATCTGGGAACATTTCTGGGTTGCTCACAGTCCTTTCTCTCTTCTTTCCGCCTCTGACTGCCAGTGCACGCTGCTGAAATAAGCCAGCTATTTCAAAAAACAGTTCCTGTTTTCTGTCTTTGTGAGTCTGACAGTGTTTTGCAAAGGGGGAAGCACCAGTAAGAGAAAAAAAGTAGATTCAGGGCCCATGAATAAATAAAGAGAAAAAAATGTAATGATAAAACATTACACCTACCTGAGCTCCATTCTTTCTCCCAGGGTGATACCATTTCCGGATTCATCTGAGGTTGGAGAATTTGAGTTTCAAGGAGCCACTAGCTCTCCACAGCATTTGAATTTTGTGACTCCATCTCTGCAAGCTCATTGTCAGCCTGCACTTTTAACAGCTCCTTCCAAAATGGTGGTGTGGTATGCCTGGTGTCCCTTGCTGTGACGTGCCCATCCTGGCATACAGCTCTGCACAACCACAACAGGACAGAAGAGCAGCCCCAGCTTCACTTACTTGGTTCTCCAGCTGATGAGTTGCTAGCTCTCTCCTTTGTCCAGCACTTTTGATACACTCTGCTATAGTGAGTTTCTGCCAGTCTTTTGCCACACCTAAATAAACATCTTTATTCCTGCAGTAATTTGGCCATATACTCATACTGTTCCTTCTCTCCTCAGGACCAGAAAACCCAGAGCACTCTTGTATTATTAATGAAAGACTGTCTGCATTGCCACAGGTAATACAGTATTCACATGAGCTTCACATTCATGGAACAAAGTGATACATAACTTAAGCAATTACGCTTCTGGTCTGGAAGTTACCAACAAGGACCCAAACTGAGTGCACTTGCACATGTGGATGCACATAGCATAATTTAGGTTTTACCAGTAAACTGCTGGTGTAAGCTGGAGTCCATTTCCTCCTCCCCTGCCAACTAGGAAATGAACAATATAACTTACTGTGCAGTGATACTAGTGGTGTTGTGCAAGTACAGAAGACTTGAAGATTAAGAAGTGAGGGCACACCTCCTGCTGAGTCAGGAGTTCTCACCTTAGGTGCATGATGGCAAGAGAAGCAAGGCCACACAGTTATTCTTGAACACTGATTTTCATCTTCCAAGTGCTTTACAAAAAATGTATCAGAATTAAATATGGCAACACACTTTTCAGGAATTATCTATCTTATATTCTGAATAAGAAAAATGAAACAGATATTCAAGCAGATTTGGCCAACACAGCAAAGAAAACGAGTGACAGAAAATGGTCTAGTTCCCAATTCACTAGCATATCAGACCTTGTCCTCTGCTTTTAGACATTAACTATCTCTAAGAAGGTTATCACCTTAGCCTAAAAGTGTGCTTGCAGTGATTCAGCAGTGTGATAGGCTTAATGAGTTCTGACCTGCTCCTTGAGTTGTAACTGATGATGAGCATCTAACTTTCAGTGAAGATGATTCAGGTCAACATCTTTCACTTAGCAAGCAGGGTGAGCTTGGCAGACGATAGTTCAACTGATGACATTATACTGTGTTAAGGTAGTTGCACCCTATAATGTTACTGAGTGCAGATTGAAAAGGGAAGTTTTCTAGTTCAGCCATGAGAATACTTGGCAAAGAAGCTAGAAGTAACATTTTCAGTGTTCTTTTATCTTAATAAGATATTTTCTAGCATTCTCACCGTTGTAATCTATTATTGAGTAACAGAATTAAGCACTATAAATGGTCTGACAACTTGTCTCCGTATTTTTCTTGCCTTAGGAATTAAATGTTCTTAATATATAGGTTGAAATCTCAAACCATGTGACTCTCAATAATGCAAATTAAACTTCTGCTGCTTAATTTTATGATTTTTTTGTTGTTGAAAATTTCCCAAGAATCAGATGTTTAAGCAGCCATCTTCAAAATCCCATTCAGCCTTCCAGTGGAGTAGCAAAGCCTGTGACTAAGAACAAATTTTAGAAATCCGATTTGTTTTTACTGCTTGTGTTATATGCTTATGTTTTCATTTCCCTCAGCCTGGACATCCAATCTATAGTGTTAAACATTTGCATATTACCACTTTCAATTTTGTTTCTCATTGCTACAATGCCTGCAATACTACAATTTGAAACCAGTAATATCTGCTAGAAAAATAAATTCTCTTTCAGGATTTTACAAACATGCATTTATAGTTTTCAGGATACTAATGCTGTATCAGGAACTTGATAGCTTTGTGCTTCCCATGAGAAAAGAATCTGAAAGTCTGTGTTACTATGTGGAGGCCAGCACCATAGACACTGAAAAGTCAGTTTACATCCTCACAACTGGGGCAGGGGGCAAATAGTGATTTGAAGAAGGCAAATGTTATTCACGGATCTTGCTGTAGTCTAAAAAGCTTTTTCATCTTAAATACACTTTTAAGAGAAAAATCAAAAGGAGTAGGAAGAGGAATGTGATGCCAATCAGAAGAACTAAGAACTCTGATTATACCTGATCCAAGCACAGGAACATTCACTGATGACACTGAAGGTAACTGATTTTATATCAGCACAAAGGACCCCCAAATTTCTTTTTGTCTAGTTTACAAGCAAGAGACAGACAAGTTGGTAACATCTTAACATGGTAACTGTCTTAACACACTATTCTGATTGTGCTTGAGGTAGCAGGAATTGACTTTCAATATGACTGGGAAGAGGGATTTCATGTAGTCGCTCAGTGCAAGGTGACAGAAACAGAAAGCAGAATGGCTCCAAATCTACCAGAAATATGCTGCTGGTAATCCTATGGTTCCCATTCAGCAGCAGTGGGACCACTGATGGCCTGAACCATAACTAATGGGAGACAGTCCTTTTCTCTCTTCTTTAAAAAGAAGGTTTGCCTTAGACCTCAGGTTCTCAGTCAAACAATCTTCATAAATTCCACACCACATCCCATTCCCCAGGTGTCTCCCACCAACACCCAATGTACAGACTGGAGATGAAGAAGTCATGAAAGCATAGGGCCCTTTCCTGGCAGGTGCATCCTGTCTGTTACTTCATCCTCACTTTTCATCTCCAATTCCCTCTTCATGGCACTCCAAGCTCTGTGCTACCTCAGTGTCCTTCTCCCAGCCTATCTTCACCTATGTTTCAGTAGCTCCATAAATACTTACCTCTTGGCCTACATATCCTTGTGCATCCTCCCTCTTCCCTCTCTGCCTCCCTCTTGCCCCCCAATTTGCACAATGCTCTTGGATGACATGCTGACAGATCTCTTTCCCAATAGATGTGTTCACAAACAGGGAGTGAGGAAAGTGATGGAAGAGCAGCAGCTCCCTAGCCACAGGGTATCCATACACATTCACAGCAATGGGTCACACCATGCCTGTATCATTACGGACTAAAAGCCTTCTTGAAACAAAAGCTATTATTTCTTATAATTTGTTTGTGTTGTGTTTTTAGGCTCCCTGAACTATAAGGGGTCATTATGCAAGATACCACACCTGAAATATTAATTCTAAGTCATTCTAATGATAACATTTCTGAAGACAAAAGATTCCCTTCCCTCAGTATATGACCCTCCCACCACCATATGCAGGTGCTGTGACTTGGTCACTGGTGATTGACGAAACAGATGACATCTTTCAAGAGTTTGATATTTACTTTTTAAGTTATGCTGCATGAGCGGGATTTCAATCATCAGGCACTAGGTGTTTCAGTGACATCAAAATGTCGTTCATCAGGAATGGAAAGAAAAACAACAAGAAATTGCATCCAAAGGACTCATTTCCCAATTTACCTTAGGCTAGCATTGCACTTCTACTTAATCAAAATATGCTATAAGAAGGGAAAACGAATGTCTACAACACAATTAACAAAAATACCCTCAATTTGTTGCTCACAAACATTTTTCAAAAAAATCTACCCCTTATGCCAGTGTTTTGGCTCACTGTGTCTACTTCTCTGTCATTAATGCTCTCTGCCGTAAGCACAACTCCTAGCTAGGGATTCTAATGCATATGGGAACTAGGATAAGATTCCAGATCTCAGTTGTGCTGGCATAAAGATAGGTCTCCTCAGTGATACAGAAGACAATATCCTAGGGAGACTGGAATTAGTCCTATTTCACACAATTCAATCCAAGATGTAAGGCATATCAAGAAGCAAGTAATTACTAGCTAATGGCTATGGATGGAAATGTAAATGGATCAGCCTAAGCATTTCATGATAAGTGACAAGACAGCTTGAGAAAAGGGGTATTTTTTCCAAAAGGATGGAAGGTGTCAAGAGCAAAGTAAAAAGGGTTACCTCTTCAGTTTGGGAGGGGCTGATTCTAGGCATTGGAGATACTTGTGGTGTTTTCAGCTGTGTACTGTTGCTGTCTGGAACAAGCTCTCTGTGGATTGACTGAATATGGTTTTGGAGTTCACTTTCTGATTCAAACTTAACATTGCAACTAGAACATCGAGTCTTCAGTCCCCCTGCCTTGCTTTTGCTCTCAATGGAACTCAAGTTCTCACTTTGGCCCATGCCTTGTCTGTTACTGCTCGAAGGGATGTTGACACTTGGACTACCACTTTTACTGAGATTAACACAGCTAGCACACAGACCATATGGCAGACCGTTGATGTCAAGTTTCACTAAATCCTGTTTCGAGCGGAATTCCTTCAGGCAAGATGCGCACTTGTACAGTTTCTGGAGATGCTGTGCACGTCCCGTGGACTGCACGGCAGAACCATTTCCAGTTTTCTGCATATGGAACGTGCCGTGGATTTTCAGTTCCAGCGTGGAGGTCACTGTCTGCATGCACACCACACAGCGGAACCCTGTCAAGGAGTTCCTCAGGTCAGGGTGCATTTGGCAATGCTCTAAAAATTCCTCCTCGCTCTGGAGGGGCATCTTGCAAATCCTGCAGTTTCCAGTGTCCAGGCTCTTACTATGCGTGACCTTGTGTTCAGTAAGAGTCAGAAGAGACGGAAACCGCTCGCCACAGATTGGGCACATATAGTGCTTCACTGGCCCCAGGTGTGTCTGCATGTGTTCTCGGAGCCCATTTTCAGAGAAGAATGTTCGAGAACACACGTTACACTTGTAATTCCCTTTAATGAGTTCAGCCTTTTTCTTCACTATGGCACTTTCTCCTGGTCGAATGTTGTGGTCTCGAAGTTGGTGGTTTTGCAAGAGAGTCTCCATGGTGTAAGCTGCTCCACAAATGTCACAGCCATACATAGGCTCAGATGTGTCCACATCTTCTTCACTGCCATCGTGGCTGTTATGGGACTCCTGGCTATTTGTCAACAAGGTCTGGAGCTCCACTTCCTCTTTCTGAACTTGCTCAGATGCCCCATTTGTTCCACAGTTCGGAGTTTTTGTTTCAAAAACACAGTGCTTTTCCCTTAAGTGCTTTTCCAGCAAGATAATAGCATGGAAAGCTTTGCTGCAGAACTTGCAGTTGTACTTCTTGCTGTGTGTAGTGATGTGACACTGCAGCTCCACTTCCGTACCAAAGGACTCACCACAGAAGATGCACTTGTGTACTTTGCCTTGGTTCTCCAAGTGGTTGTGTTTCACATGAAGCTGTAGGTCAGTCTCGTTGCGGAAATCCCAGTTGCAAGACGTACATCTGTATACCTTCTTTTCATTGCTGTGCTTCACAGCCAAGTGTAGCTGAATGGAGACTTTGGAGTCAAAAACCTCCTGGCACAAGGTGCAGCGGAAGAACACAAATGTATGCATGTCCAGTAGGTGTTTCTGCAAGTCATCCACGGAAGTGAACTGCTTGTCACAGCTTTCACAGATGTAGTAGGTTGAGGTGATCATGAAATGAATGGTAACGTGCTTCAACAGAGACTCCTGATTTGGAAATTCCTTGTTGCACTGAGGGCAGGTCAGTTTTGGCAGGACAGTGTCAAGATGTGTTTTCAAATGAGTCTGAAAACCATCCAAGGAAGTATACTTAGCACCACACTGATTACAAATATACTCTCCTGCAGGACGAGGAGGAGCACCTCCAACTGCCTGCATCATCTTTAAAGAGGTCTGCTCAATGGTTACAGGAGATAACGGACTCATGGCTCTGGACTTTTTCCCATTGTGGATGTAATTCAGTGCCAAAGGAATGTTCTTATGGTTCTCCTTGATATGCTTGTTCAGTTTAAGAACACTATTAAATATTGGAGAATTTGTACAGTAAGAACAAGAATACACTTCCACCACTGGATCTTTTGGAGTTCCAAGCACAGGGGAACCAAAACGGGAACCACTAAGATCGCAATGGACTTGTCTAATATGCTCTTCCAGAGAAGAATCTGTAAGAAATCCCATGTAGCAATGGGGACAAAAGAATGCATTACTGTCCTTAGCAGCAGGGTTGGCAAATCCATGAGAACATCGTATGTGTTCCTGAAGGGTGTTGAGGTCATTGAACACTTCAGAGCAGAAATTGCACTGGTACACCATGGCAGGCATGGTAGAAACAATCAGTGCTGGGTCTGGAGCTTCATGGACTTGCTTAAGATGTTCGTTCAGATTGTAGAGAGATGGCAATACCTCCAAACAATACTGACAGATATGGGCTTGTTCGGGTTTATCTAAATGCATAGTTTTCAGGTGTATCTGCAAAACTGCAAGGCTGGAAAATAACTGTTTGTTGCAATAAATGCAGCTATAAGTAACTTTTGCCTGTTTACTCGAAGGACCAGTAATATCTGGCACTTGCTGAGCTGCCCGCTTCCTTCCACGACCTTTTGGCATAGGAGGAGCCGTTTCCACCATTGTTGAACTGTCCACTGAGAGATTCGAATCTGGAGTAGTGCTAGAGACTGAGGTGTACCCCACAGTTACCAAAGACGGGCTGTTGCTGTGGTTGCACGACTCTGGCTGCTGGTGACTGTCCATGTGGCTGTACAGCTCCTCCACAGTATGAAAGTTCTCAGAGCAAATGCTGCACGAATTCTTCTTCTCACCATTATGAGCCTGCTCCATGTGATTTACCAGGGACGTTTCCTCTACAAAGAGTTCATGGCAGTAAACACACTGAAGAGCAGATCGATCTTCATTAGGGGAACACTCAGGGTGACATTCTGCAATGTGCTTCTGAAGATCTTCAGGAAAATCAAATCCTTCTTCGCACTGACTGCATTTCTGAGTGTCTTTCATTTTCCAGTCCTCCATCCGGGAAGCGGACTGAGAGCCATCTTTGTTCCTCTCGTGAACCTGCATGTGTCCATGCAGCGAACTAGATGACAGGAATCCACGTCTACAAATGGCACACTTATATGGCTTGTTGGACGTATGAGTCTTTAAGTGAATTTTGAGATGATCACTCCTTGAGAATGCTGCGTCACACTCACTGCAGTGATACTTTTTGTCTCCTGTATGAAGTTTTATGTGGCGGTCCCTGCTCCGTTTGTGTTTGAAGAGACGACTGCAGTATGTGCATTTGAAAGGGAGCTTGTCACTGTGACTTTGCTCGTGGTGCTTTAAGTAGCTGAGGCGGCTGAACGATTTGTCACAGAACTGGCATGGATAGGGCAACCCTGGGCCTCCTTCCTCTTCACCAAAATCGCAGCCTTCTCCATGGCTTGGGGAAGTCTGGTCCTTGCTAGAAGGTGATGATGCTGGCCATGAGCAAGAGGGGTCATCCTCAACATCCACTCCGTCTGAAATGTGAAAGAAACACACCCACAAGCTTAGTCCCAACAGTTCAAAGAAGACAGAAAATGTTTATGAGTAACACAGGTCTGCTACTTCTAAATAGCTGAAACATAGTAAAATCAGACTAGGATATTTCTTACACTGCTATCCAACAGTTTGAAGACCACATTTATTTTCATCATACTGTAAAACATTAAAAGTTATTAAATAGTTCTGTGCCTATATTAACTTTTTATTGCTTTTTTATCATTCTTTCTCAGTTGCAGGATATGTATTATACATTGACAACTTTATTAAAACGCAGATTTTAATATATTTAATGTTTCTTTTGTATCCATTGTAAAATTATTTGCATATTATGAGAGCATCTGAAGAGTCAAAGGAAAGGAAAAAATATTACAGGAATGATTTAAAATTAATATAGTCAACCCACATGCCTAATATTTAATGAAAAGATTCCCCTGCTTTGCCACAGGTTTGTGGTTTTTTCCCTTGAAGTTGATTCTGAACACAGAAATCTTTTAAAGGCTATTTCTGAGAGAGACTTGGGTGTTATTCTAAACAATAACAGGAAAAATTACAGGGGAGGAACAGGACAACAATATAAACAGTGATGTTTTCTCTAATAAAGTGCAACCAGATTTCTCCAATAATGATACAATTCAGTTACTGAAAACTGGCAGCTGGATCATTAAACGTTCAAAACAAACTTAACGAACTAACAGCCAGGATCAAGGAAAATAAGAAAGTGTCATGAGGGTCAGCTGTGAACAGCATATTTTTTTTCCTTTTTAAGTTCAAGAGGTTGCCCACCATTTCTTCCTTTTTGCAAAGGCCTCAGCCAATTGAACTTCCTCAGTCCAGCAGAACCTGTACTGTGAGGTGATCACAGACAAAGCAACTTGTAAAAAACTGGAAACAGGAAAAATGATAAACGTTTATGGTAAAAGCCGAAAGATTTATGAGTTACAAGGAGAAGACAAAACAGAAATGTGAGCCAGATAATAAACTGACTAGTTATCCATGGTATTACCTCATCTCTAGACATGGCAAGTTGTAACTATTTTTTTCAACAGATGTGCTGTACAGCACTTGCACATTTTGTTTTAAACGTAGATTACAATACTGTCATGATCATACTTATCTTAACCCAAAACTTCTTTTAAAATATTAAAAGAATGCTTGAAATAATCAAATACATCAAATAATTTTTCTATTCCTTTCCAAGGGCAATGCTTCGGGTTTTTCTTTTCCCTTTTAAAAATAAAACTGCCTACAGTAACACTACAGAAAAAGATAGGATAAATCCCTTGAAAAATATCTTTCTTAAGGTATTCTTGCAAAGCAGTAAGTTTCTCAACATCTGTAGCCTTCTATCAAGAAATTTACTACAACACAGAAGTTCGAGTTGGTCTATATTATACAAACAAACTCTAGGTCTGCTTACTTTAAGGTAAAGAGATTTTACCAGATTATCAACCTCTTGCTTATCCACAGGAAACAGATGAGGATTCATTCCTTTCCTGCATCTAGAAACTGATGACAACGCCATCTCACTATCAATGCCAGATGGCAACCATCTAACTCTGAGAAAACAACCAAACACCATTGCTGGATGCCTGCCCATTGACACAATGCTTTTCAGGATAAGTTGGAAGCTGCACGGGTTTTTATCCTCTTGTTTATATCTTGGAGAAGAGGGTTTCACAAATTACATGCACCTTTCCCACACAGACATTAATATGTGTCTGTAATTGCCTACATACAAATCTACACTAATTGTACATACTTAAACAACAAAACCAAACCCTGGCCTGAGTGCCATGTTTTTGAACTGAAAACAAAGCTGTTTGGTTTTTTAAGATAAAAATTGAAAAATAAAACCCCTCCCTTCCAGCAAAAGTACTGTCATCTGCTAAAATGCTTCCCAATGTACTGAAGCAAAGTTCCAAATTGTCATATGTACTAAATAAAACCAGTTAGGTGAGTTTTTAAGTTGGTACATTATTGACAATATTCACAGGATATTTTTAACGTAAATCTGTGTATTGCCCTTTCAGATTGCCAGGTTTGACTCTAAAACTGAAGTGATCAAAACAGCAGAACAAGAATTTACAGAAAAATATGTTAACATTCATTTTAGTTTTAAATTTTATTTTAAATGAATCTTTCCAGCTATGTATTTTAAGTGGGAAAACCTTTTGTCCTTTAAAAATCCAATATAAGTCTGAGATACAACCACTACTGGCAGATACACAGGAATTTATGTCAAGCAACTGAGTGAAGAAAAATAGTCTGTGACTGCCTAGGCAACATATTTTGTAACCAAATTTAGTATTAAAATGTATATCCTACAGAGAAATGATATATTATTGTATAAATGTTTAGAGGAATATATAGTAAGTGTTATAAATAGTGTACCATCACTGACAGAGTAGTAAATCACTTCCTTTTTGTGGCCACTGCCTGCCCCGTTTTACCTATTATACAACTATTCCCCTCGGCTCGTGGATCTCAGCAGGCTGTTGGGCTGGCAGCAGGGTCAGGATCAAGCATGGAGTGTGACCACGGCATAAGCAATGGCAGCCCCTTTCCCCCACCCAATTCACCTTGTTTGCTTGGGGGTCTCTCCTCAGCTTTCATACAAGGGTAAGGAAAGCAGAGGGGGAACAGTGAAATCGTAGCACAGAGACGGTTCTTACTTTCCAACTGGCAAATGTAAATGTGTGTCACTTTGCCACTGCGTTTTTTAATCTGAGTCCATAATAATTCTACAGAGCAATTCTCTTTGTGCAAAAAGGAGAACAGCAAACCACTTAAAAGTCTGACTTCTGTTCTTTTAACCTGAGATGTGAAAACCTTTCAACCTCACAGAGCTACAGAAGAACCAGCAAAGCAAGGGGAATTCTGCACTGCAGAGGACAACAGGATTTTCCTGAGTAGGAGACTAACAATGCGACCAACACGCTTTCCCGGCTCTCCCTCCAAGCCCAGCATGGTGGTGCGGGGGGAGAGCCGGTGTGGAAAGGGCACTGGTGCTGGCTACTGCGCTCCGGAAGGAGGGGCCCTGGGCTTGCTCACACAAAGGGCTCCAAAGCCGAGCCTGTCAGCCCTCAGTGACCCACAGAAGGACTTTTGAAACTGTCCTTCTCCAATAAGGGAAATGTTTTGCTGCAGTGACTTTTGCTGTGCAAACTCCAACCTGAACACTGGGAACATTGTGTGTGATGGACTAATGTGCCAGGTGAGTTCAGGGGCTGTCTAGGAACGTATCTGGAGATAGTAACCAAGAAGGAAACCTGGACTAAGGGTAACTCATGCTACAAAAAGACAAGACTCATGGCAATGTCTGTTCTGCCATCTCCCCATCCTTCCCCACGAGCATGCTGCCCCATAAAATTAAGGTGCAAATATTAAGAGCACCTCTTTCAAAATGTAAGTGAGGTGCAACTTGCTGCCCTGCGCTGAGGCTACTCCACACATACAAGCATAAGATGAGCAGACCTGGGCCCTCAAAGCTGTGACAGAGAAGCTGTACAGAAGGTCCCTGCAGCAAACCAGAGGCTTGGAATGCAGACTTCATTCCTGTTTTCCCAGGGGAGCTTACCACAGAGCCAGCTCTGTGTTGGAGGTAAGGTTTGACCTGCTGTCAGGGTAAAGGGCTTCAAACCCCTTTTTACCCATCACTCTCATAGAAAATACAGTTTGCTTCTACTCTGCACACAGCTGCCTGTATATAAATCTGCAGACACCTACACACTGAGCTATATGTCAACATTACAAATACTGATCTTTAATGTTATAACAAGCTGTTTTAAAATACTCTGGACCAAATTCAGATGCACACATACAAGTCCCCAGGAGTGTTACACATCTATCTGAGGGTAGAATAGGGCTCCAGGTATTCGACAGAGTGTTTATGGAGTTTTAAAATATATTTTCTGTATCGACCTTTTTTTTTTTTTCCCAGCACTCACTAAGTGCTACTTACTGTAAATGCCTTTTTTGTGTTATGGCAAGTATTCTGAGTTTCAATGTGATGCACTTAACATGTCCATGTAAATTTTTAATTTTTGGAACCAGTCACTTCACACTTGCTGACTCTCAGAAAGCTCTAGCACTCACAACCCAAAAACTTTGCTGAAAATCAGCTACAAGGACTAAAAGTCTATTTAAAGATGCAAATGTGTGTGAATAGTTAGTGCAGATGTTTTTCTACACCAACTGTACTTGCTGAGTTTCACCATTTCCATAAAGCACATTAAAACAAGTGTGTGAACACTGAGATGAAAGTACCAAGCACTCCTGAGACTTCCAGTGGAAAGTAGAGCTGCCTGACTTTTCTCCAAGCAGACAGGAATGCCCATGATTCAGCAGCCTGAGTAAATAAAAGAGGTCCTTATTTCCTAATTTTGCTGGCTGGCCACACTGCAGCAGTCTCTGTGCTGCTGCCAAAGGGGATGCAAAACTGGAACTACACCCAGCAGCTGAAGGACTGTCTTTGTTAGCCAGCCAGGCCTTCCTGACCATCTTCTGGCAACAAAACTACCATATCCTGCAAAGAAGACCTCCATCTCAAGCTTGATAATTCTCTAGTCTGTCTAATAGAGCGAAACAACAAATTTTGCGTGGTCTGTGTTGGAATAGGACAGCTGGAAACTCAGTTCATAGCAGAGTAACACCTGTTCCATCGTACTGATGGGGGAAAGTGTTCACTAACAGAAAAGTGAAGCAATACCAGAAGGAGTTATCCCACAAAAGCGGGGGAGGGAGGGGAAAGCATCAGAGCACAAAAGCACCTCTGTGGAGTTAGCAGCCAGCCACTCATGTGCCAACCCCAGCAGACGTGAGGTCTTAAAAGTGATCTTATCCCTAGTGCTGCTGACTGAATTAACAGAACTGCTTCAGAAAGATATTACTTAGTCACCAGGAAGGTCTATGACATACACATGCTTTGGCTGGAGTATGCTTCAGGGCACTTGGTTTATCATGGCTCATTTTTCTGTATGATTTAAACATGTTTTTGCTTCCTCTAGACAAATGGCCACATTCCTAAAGCAAATGTCAGCTAACCTTTATGTGCCACAATACATAGGGTTCCTCTGATAGAACAGAGTTTATAAGTATGAAAAAATTAATATTTTCAATATCCTGTGAGTAGCAGTTTTCCATTTTCCCCATTCTGCCGCTCAAGTAACTGGGGCACAGGCAAACTGGAGCGCTTTGCCTCAGGTTAAAAATGTAATCTGTGCAAAGGAGGAAACAGAACCTGCATCCCTCCGGTCTGAGCCATTCCTGCAAGAAAAATTCTTTCTCTCCCTCAAACACAGAGCTGGCAAGATGTCTAAGCTGCTGGACTTGACCAAAAAGAAAGCCCAGCACTTTAGCTGGACAGACACCCCCCAGCTCTGGGTCCTGCTGTTATGTTCTCGCTGCTGTTATGTTCTCCTTACTGCCATAATAGTAATGGCAGACTGGTCACACAACTGTCCCCCAGGACCTCATTTGAGGCACTCAATAGCAAGGTTTCTTTAACAAGTACAAAATAATGAGTTACATAAGATGGTAATAGATACTAAAAAATAAAGTATACCAGGCCGTAATACGTAAATCCGTCTACTCCATACTGCCACAGGTATATGGATTGTAAAAGCACATGTATGCATTTACACACTGGATTATTATGTAGTTATTATCTGTTGTCCCACCACCAGTCAAAGACCTGTTCATATGCCAGCGCACAAATATATATGTGTGCTCATATACACCTATTCAAAGGTGTGGAAAATTTGTAAAACATACAGCTTTGTTAATTTACAAGATGGTATGCTACAAAGTAGAATTTGATTTGTAAGAAACGAAGGACTACACAGCAGGTAGGTAGGTCCGTTAACTGGATGTATGATAAGGCTCCACAGTTTTAAATCCTTGCATTTTTGTGCAGGTAATTGAGTGGAGTGGTTATTATATATCATATAGTTTACTTGTAATGGCCATTTCAGGTTTTAGTGCTGGCCACATTTTATATTATTACCACCACTAATTGTCTGCAGGGCTACCTTGAAAATGAGATAAGGAATCTTAGGGGAATATGCAGGTGTGAATAAATAGTAAATGAAGAGGTTAGATATTGCTGAAATAAAACAATATTGTACTGTGTGCTGAATAGATCTAAATAACTAGAAGATCAAAGGATAGTGTTTAAGGAGTAACATGACTTCAGTGATGGCCTAACATGCATGTCACTGAAACAACTATGGTTTTGAAGCTTTTAATAGAATTAGCAGATAGCAGTCTTTAAAGTCACTTTAAATAAAATATACATTATTACATAATATTCTCTGTTTACTTTCAATAGAAATGTACACAGTTTTGGAAAAGCTGAAATTTTAATATAACCATCACATTTTTTTTCACATCAATGATCTCACATTAAACTCACTCATTTGTCTCATAACTTATTAAATGGCTTGAAAACTAATACTCTGTAATGGGCATTCAAAAGAGAAATGTGAACTTTAAAAATTATTTATAATTTACAGATGTTTTTAAGAATCTATCAATATTTCAAAACTGCTTTGGGAGCACCAATTAAATGCATTAGCAGTTAGATTACTGGGGGAGAAACATACAGGGGTTCTTGACCAAAATAACTGAGACAGCTGGTAGGGAGGTTACCCCATTTTAAATTTCATAACCAGAGGAAAGGCAGCTCCCCGAAACAACAAATAAGTCACTTTAATACCTCACAGGAAAAACCTGCTTGCTTTTATAAAATGCCTTTAATGCCTACATAAGTAGTTACCATTCCTGTATTGCTCTCCTAAGGTAACCTAAGCCTCCAGTTCCATTATGTCTTCTTCAGAAGACATTACTATTACATATGTAGAGAGGAACATAAATGTTTTCCTTGATTGTTGCTTAAAGTTCATTTGAACAGACGGAGCCCAATGAATTCCATCTTCTGCAGCCAAATTAAAGAAAATATAAGCAGTTGACATTCTGCTCCACCTTTCAAATCATACACAAAACCCAATTTGCAATCAGAAGAAAACAGAGCTACCCTCTACTTGTTTGAAGAAGATAGTATTTTGTGCCCCTGTAGGCAAAGAGAAAGAATAAGTAATTTTCCACAGTCCTGTATATACAACTAATGACAGTCACCATCCTCACAGCTTATTGTACTGCTTTACATAATTGGGAATCGCATGTCACACAATTAATTTACAGGGGTCGTTTAGTTGTGACTATACAAGCAGTAAGCGATTCAAATTAGCTCATTTGTCCACTGCTTAAATTTGACAAACACATTTACACTGTATTTCTTCCGCTGTTAAGTTGCTTTTCTTTTAGTCATTGTTTTTGTTTGTTTGTGCAATATGAGTCAGAGACCACCAGGCTTGTTCCATCTGAAGGTAGGGTCAGAAAAAAACACCCTGAGAATAATTACATTTAGAACACGATAATGGCAGAGCAAAAGCTCATTCAAATACTCCAACAAACTTGCACATAGTAATGATCTTCCAAGAACCTGTATATTAACAACCTCATGTACTAAAAGCAGTGATTCAGTCAATCAGGTCTTTGCTAGAGAATAATTATTATAATTTGTCGTGCTGATAACAGTATTTGTACCTCTTGTTAAGAACACCAAATGACTAGGGGATAACAGTTCAGGGTTCCTCATTGGACTCCAATATTTCCCTCTGCATTCTGCTTTCACTGGGTCATACTCTCCCCAGGCAACACCACAAATAAGACCAAAAGATCTGTCCCTCTAATCTTTCCCCATGCTGCAGCTCCATTTGAAACCATCACATACAGCAGCCCCTGTAACATAGTCCCAGTCAAACTTTCCAGTGACACACAGGTATTAAAATGACTTGACTGTTTTTCTTTCTCTCTTTCCAAGGTCACAATGTAAGGAGTGTGTCTTAAAACAGAGAAATATTGTTCTTTCTCTTTAATTTCCAAAATCAAGTAGTCCAGAAGATCAGACCCTGAGAGCTGAAGAAGACCCTGCTGCACAGTTGCCCTCCAAGTTCCTGTTCCACATAGCTGCAGGACCCCGCAAGGAGAAGGGAAGGCTGTCAAAACCTCCCTAGCTGGAGGCTCAGACAAAAGTTGGAACCCCTGAGAAGGATTTGCAGAGGCAGAAACCCCTGAGATGTTAAGCACCACCTTGGGTCCTGATTTGAGTACCTCCCTTCTTTCAGTTAGTCTAGAGTTTAATCATGAAGGTCTGCAGAGATTGCTGTTGGGTGTATCTCACACCTTCTCCTGTTTTCTATCATGTACACCTGTCTGTCCCACTTGTGCCTACACTTCAACCACACCAATTCATTGCTTCATTGCCTTTAGATCAGAGCAGCAACAGCAAGACACAGTTTGGAGGAGGCTAAACTAGGACAAAGAAAAGAAGAAAGGCAATCTGTGGAGAAACAAAAGGGTGGAATATAGTGTAGCGAGAAAGAAGGGAGTAAATAACTGCATCTGAAAGAAACGCAGGCAAAGATCTCTGAAAATCTTTCTAAGGAAATGGAAAGTAAAAGGAAATTAAGATCAAGCAAAAGCAGTGTAGGCAGTTAACGCTTTCAAAAACACATCAGTGTTATTTTACAGTGTGCTAGAATTAAATACAGTAAATAAACACAGAACTGCTTATTTCTTAGAATGACAGAAATGTGGTGGCGGTCTTATTTACACAGGTGAAAACTCCTGGACCTAGATCTGCAAAGGGACCTAGGTGTCTCCAGGAGCCTAAAAAGCAAAGAAAGCAGGATTCACGAGGCCCTAGGGGGGAACCAGGAAAAGGTCTGCAGCCTCGCAGCTTGGGCACTCAGCTGGGAGAGGAGAGCACTGGGCTCTTTATACATTAAAGAGGCATGGGATAAAAACACAAATAAACTTGAGTCCCAGACTGCAAGAATCCCTGGACTAAATGAGTGTCCTTCTCACCAGATTAACAAGTTCCTTCTCAAATGAGCTCCTACCAGCCCTATGAATAAGATACTCTTTCCCTCAGCAAGCCCAGCTTCCAGAAGAAATCTCTACACAACTGAAGACCCTCTGCTCAGAGGCAGGAAACATGCCTTTGAATGTGCTCAGGATGCTCAGGGAACTGAATCAAGGCCTTGGCCATTCAATACTTTACCTACTCTGCCCCTATGTAGGGAAGACAGGAACACAGCACATTCTGCTGAAAGCACCCAACTGGGCTTAATATGATGCAATCCGTGCAGCAGGCTGATCTAAGGCAGTAGGTACCCAGACACTCACACTAGGATGGTTTGCAGAGACTGTCAAACCACAGCAACCTGAGAAAATTTTCATGAAAAGAAGAGGTGCCTACCAAACTAGGGTAAATCCAGGGAGGCAAGTTTTGGATAACCAATTTTATTTAATTTCTCATAGTCTATCTACATCCCAGTTTAGGCCCCCTTCTGCTAGATCTGACTGTTAGTGCAGATGTGCTGCACAGCTGTTAAAAAAGAGATCCTGGAGCAAAGGTAACCTTGATTTTTAAACTAAGTCAGTACTCAGGATGGCAGACAAATGCTTACAGGCACTCTACTGCAGCACAGTCACAGTGGGGACTGCATGTCTCAGGAACCTTTCCAATGTAGTCAAAGTGCTGTGTAAAACAGTTCTTTCTCCCTAACCCTCATTTCCCCCAGGTTGCTTGTATGGGAACACTTGTGAATGTCTATGCCATGGGAGAGGCACTGGTTGGCAGGTGTGCGTGGTTTCCACTAATATACAGGCGATCTAGCCTGGAAGGGGCACGTAATCCACTGCCCAGTTCAGAATGGTCAGAAGACCAAATCCTACTAGGAAGCTGTCACATACAAACTGTCACACCTACCATCTTTCTATTTGCAGAACTTCAGTCCCTCTACGTGGTATTTTGCAAAGTAAGAGTTGCAATTAAAATATAAGTATATATTTATATATATGCTTTACTCAGTCCTTTAATGTAAATACAGGTTTATTTGGGTGATTACATCATAAAAAAGGTGACATTCCTTGCAAAAGGCAGAATTTTCATTCTCTTCTGTAAAATTCCCATTCATCAAAGCCTGTTGAAGCTCATGATTGATGAAACAGAGGCCTCTCCAAAAATAAAGAGATCTCCACTTCGTTAAAGCCAGTATATAAACCAACCTTTTCTAGCTTCCTCAGTGCAGAATAGAAGCCTGGTGTGAAATACAGTAAATTAAGCCTTCTGCTGTCAGAGCTGGAAATAAGAGTAGAGCAGAATAGCAGCTGGATTTGAAATGATTTTCTTTCTCTCCCCACCCCCCCTCCCTCTTTATTGTCTTCATTTACATCCTGTCTAAGGTCTTCTGAGGAGCTCAAGGTGTCTTATCTCTGGCTACCAGGGGGTATTTTGCAGTCAAAGCAGTTAACATACTTTCTCTCTCTCTCTTTTTAAGACCATCTTATCTTATCAGACAGATCTCTTCAGGCTGAGGAGAACCCACACTTATCAGTCGCTGTACACTGTATTGACAGCTCAGTGCTGTGAGGGACAAATGAAAGCTTAGGGTAGAGAAAAATCAGTTAACCTGTTCCACTCTCAGTTTAGACTAATCTTTGGTTTGTCTTACTTCAGGAAACACTGTACATCTTTTCTCTGTTTACTTGGACAACAGAGGTGCACAATCACATCATCGGTTTCTAAATCCGGTGCACAGGTACAGACACTGTAATAATCCCCAAGGCAGTCCACCTGTTGACTTGTAAATGTGAGCAGCACTCTGCTGACCTCCAGCAAACTCCTTCTCCAGGTGACCGCACAGGCAGTGGGCTGTTCCGGGAGCACCTGAGAGTTGTTGGGATTGCCCAGCAAAGGGAAAATCAAGGGCTGCACAGACTCGCAATTTGTGAATCAACTTTCCCCAAGAGCAAGAGGAAGTGTGCACACTGAGGGCCAGAAAAGGGAAAGTAATCCCACCTATGGTCTAAATGTAAGCAATGAGGATGAAGGTGAACCTGAAGAGCATCTTGCAAGCCTGCTCTTGGATCAGAAGGTAAGGTGAGCAGCAGTTTATTTAGACTGGTCCTGCACATGCTACCAGGGAAAACATTACAGCATGTTGTGATTGGTAACTAAGAGCAGTCAGCCCTGCTAACTGGGATCTCTAGAAAATGCACAAGACAGTTTTCTCACTTACCACAAAAAAAAAGATATGAATGGCAAGATTCCTCTTGTTCTTTTACTGATGTCATGAGAAGTGAACCAGGTCTAAAAAGTTACAGCTGCTGTTACTGAAAAATCATTCACCATAATTTTAGGTGAAAAAACATTCGGTTGTAGATCGAGCCTTGTGCTGGTTCTGCTTTCTACTTTTTTATGTTTACTTTTTCTCTCCCTTTTGTGTCCAAACACTTCATGAGTAGTTTTTTATTAGTGATAACCCTAGACTTTTCCTGCAGAGAAGGTTCACTATTAATTGTCCATTATCTTGGTGTGTCAGCACAAAGGAGAGGGGAAGAAATCCTCATCCAAATGGTTTCACCTCCGTCTCTTGAGAGTGATGCCCTTGTCAGGGCATTAAAGACATGAAAACCTGCCACTTATCAGAATTGTGTTTGAATCGAACTACTGTCCTTGAAAACAGTAGACACCAGATACCATCAAAATAAGCCACACTGGCAGATCCTGTTCCACTGTGACTTAGGCAATCTTTATACAGCTTACATACAGACTTGTAACTGCATATGATCAGTAACATTATAGCCAGAGTTTCAAATAAGAAAGGCATGTTCTTTTCCATTTTATAAAACAATAAACGTATTAAAAATAGCAACTGCCAAAATGAAGAAAAGTTGGCTAGTATCTATGTTAAGTCTCTAGATAGCGCATTAAAATGTAGGATGGTAGTACATACAGATTTTTTGAAAAGAGATGGGAGTAGAAGGAAGAAGATACGTATGAAATTTTTTATGAAACAGTTTGGAAGATTTCAACAGTTTAAATACGCCTAAGGACACACTTAAAAGTAGACTCATTGCTGAACCAAATAATAAAATTTTTTAATTACTTCACACCACCAAGTATTAACAAAATATCATTTAAACCTATCAAAATTGAATTTGCTTGCTAGAATGGAACGATACTTCAAAGAGGTCTTTAGATAGTCAATTAACATGATCAGAAATGAAAACAAACAAACAAAAAACCCAAAGAAACACACCACCACCACCAAAAACAAAACAAAAAAAACCCAAAAACACCAAACAAAAAGCCAACCAAAAAATCCCCCAAAAAACTTAAGTTATATCCACAGAGCAGAGCTCTATCTGTCCTTTTTGGACAATCAATGACTGTTTTCACTTTCCACAATTTAAAGTCACAAAGACGAGGGGGAAAAAAAAGGAAAAAGTTATGCTTTGCTTTTAACAAGTAAACAAGTGTACAAATTAATTCAGAGAGCTGTAATTTTGAAAATTTTCTATGTTTAATGTGCACTGCAGTTAAACTACTTTTTCTGTACAAATTAATTTACTGCATCAGTGATCGATGTTTATGTTTAGGCAATTTTATTTCTCAGTATGGTAAAATTAGACCTAATAGTTGCAACCTGTTATGTCCAATCTGTCACCGAAATTCAAATTGCCTTTTTCCTATTATTCAAGGAGCAATTTGGAGGAATTAAAGCCATCTAAAACCAGAAGACAAACAATTCTCTGTAAGGACTCAATAGCCTGTGTCATCAACCTGCTCTAGAAAGTGGTGGTCCTTCCTTGGCAGAACCACTGCTACCGTTTCCTCTGGCTTGGAACATTTGCAGCCAGAAACGCCACAGAAGGCACAAGTGTCTGAAGACAGCAGAGCATTATGCCACTCCTTGAAGGGAATGTAAGGACAGTGCAGACTTTGAAGTAGTAGAAATAGCATTAACAGCTAACAGAAAAACCCTTCTCTCTATTCTGTTGATTTTCAGATATTTTCAATTAGCCATCCAGGTATCTACAGAAAATAGATTTTGATCTTCAGCTGGGACAAGTTAGTTACTGTCATCTTGCTCTTGTCAGTGAAGCACTCAGCTCCCACCAACAACTATTATTTATTACTTCCAGTACTGAAATATATGTGTCAAACTTTTTTTACTACCCTTTGCCTTATTTTTCCTCACTTCAAGTGAAATGGCTGTACTATATACTCCAGATTATTCCCATTAATCCCCTGAGGCTTCATGAAGCCTAAAAGACTCTCACACATCTTCCAATGTATCTCACATGTTTTGATCACATTTAAATTTCTGGATGGGATGCTGTATGCTGGTTCGGTACTCATTTACATGTTCTATTCTTAAGAGCCTAATAACAATCCTCACAATTAAGAAACAAATACTCACCCTTCTTTCCTCTCTCACACATCTACCTTTATCTTTATTTTTATTTTTCTCTCTGTGTTTGTGTTTGGGAAGGAGAGACTCATTTTTCTTACATACACAGAATGAATACTTTGCTTTCCGAATACCAGCCTGTATCTAAGTTCTTGGTCTTGTCAGTGATGGATGAAATAGATACAGTGAGATGAGAGATAATGTTGATTTTGAGGAGATTTTGCATCCTTTCTAGTCATTTTGGTTTACACTCTATCTTTCATCACTTTTAAAATTCCAAGTAGGCTCATTCCTTAGCAAGATTGTTCAGTTCACCAAGCTGATTAATAATTTGTTACTAGGCTGTACTGATTAATGTGTATTAGCCAAGTGATTAATAATTGTAATGCTTTGCAGGACCAAGCTGCCCTAAACAACTTGGGCTTTGATAGTATTTTACAAGTGGAACTTCCTTAGATGGATATGGAACATCCTGGATTCCCAAGGCTCAGCAAAGTGCCATGGCCTTACCCTTGGGTTCACTTCCCTGTTTTAGTGCCCATAAACCATTTTCAGATGACAATATTTGAACTAAGACCCTTGTTTTTTGTACAGCACTTGGCTGCTATTTCCTCTTCTTCCTAGTTGTTTGATTTGTTCCCCTGGTTGATGTTATCAGACTTATCTCAAAGTGAGGTAAAAGCAAGTCTTTTTGCTGATTTCTGTACAGTTTCTAAAACAAAGACCTGAACTTCTGCTGATCCCTTGGCAGCCCTTGGCATAACACAAATAACAACATCATGTACATGGGCTTGGGTACGTATTGTAACAGTTAAATCATTTGTCCGAGATGGAAAATAGACACTTGAATTCTAGTGCTTAAATTTAAAGCACAGACCATTGTATTCCACGATTACATTTACATCCTTCCTTCTGAAGTGGCCAATGAACCAAATCACTATTTATCATCTATTGTACAAGATTTCCTGACTCTGCTTGTGTTTAGACTCCTGTTTTGCTGATACTGGACTTCACAGTATCGTCAGTCTCCAGAGGAGCATATAAAAGCACAATCTATTTCTAAGACTGAATAGCAGGCTCTGTGTTAGGTAATGCATTGGCCAGTAGGCTGCACTTTCTTGCTAATTAAGTGGAAGTTTCTCTTAAAGAAAACACGGCATAGCAAATGGCATGGAATCAGCTTGCTTTCTAACTGGAGCTTTCTTTTTAATTTTCTCAGTACTAAGTTTCCCCATAAACACATTCTTCTATATTTGGATACTGGATTTAACCCTCATACAAAATGAGACTTGACACAATGATATATTTATTTGATCTTTTCTAAAGTACCAATTGGAAGCCAAGTAGCATAAAGAGCCAAATGCAAAACAGTAAAAGCAGAAAGCAAAATCTAATAGCATGTTACAATATGCCATACACACAGAATTCAAAAGGGACCTGCCAGCCCCAAAAGATTCAATTCCTGACTAGTTAGAGGAAAGAGAAAAACAAAAGGGTAGCAGATGCAAAAACAAAGGTAGGGAGCCCATAAAACAGTCATGGATAGGCCAACTGAAATAAACAGGGCTTGCAGCTTGCCTTAAAGGCAGCCAGCAAGGGGCTCTGGCAGGGAGTTCCACAACCGAGGACAAGAAAAGCCTTGCCTTCGGCCTGCGCCTGACTCAGCCTAGGGAGAGAAAGCCGACTATGTCCAACTGCGAGCAACTGCCAGACAGGGACATGGAGTGCAAGGCTGCTGCCCAAGAACCAGGGGATTAAAATTTGAACAGCTACATGGACAGAGCTGTACTTTTTAATATATCAGCTTTCCACCCCAAAGAGGCTCCGGATCAATTTCAAGAGAAACAATTAGGAGCACATTACAGTAGTCTAGCCCAAATGACTGCAGTATGGTTTTTGTCCAAGATAAATAAGCAAACTGTTCAAACAAGTTGGAAATTCATCCCTAGGTTGTAGAACTAGGGCCCTTCTTTCTGGGGAAGGAACAATGTTGGTCAATAATACTCCCAACATGTATCCTGTACTAGGCTGAAAACATGTCTTTCCACATCCCAGAACACCAGAACACTTCCTGCTTCTTTATTTCATGCCCATTAAGAAGGCAGCCTCAAGGCATATAGTCTAAATGTTTCCCCCCATTTTCCGCAGCCTTGTAGATGTTGTGCTACCACCAGTTTCAGTCCTCTAAAATGTACACACTGGAGACATATGTTACATGCCTGCAAATACACTGCAAACCTTCTGTAAGCAAGCACATCTCATAGCAGAGCAAATGAAAATATCACATATTGCGATGTCTCCAGCCAGTCAGTGGAACTGCAACCTCTAACTCCCCTGATATCTTGCATCCCACATAAAGACAGAGGAGGGGGGGAAAAAAAAGAAAAAAAAAAAGGAAATGTAATGGAAGACTGCCTTGTTGGAAAAAAAGCAAATACTCATCTTGGAATAAGGTATTACCCATTTGGTCCAACCATTTAATTGCTTTTGGCCAGATGCCAATTTTTGGTCAGCTTCTTGGGTATCTGACAGGGTCTGCAGTCATGGGACAGGAGCCTTCACCCGCAGCATGCACAGAGTGGCAGCTTGAGGAGCGAAGAGCTGGGGAGTGAAGGGTACACTAGGAGCATCCTGACCATCCGGAGGAGCTGGTAACAGCTGTTCCTGCCGAGCTACAGTCCCAACACAGGGTCACTTCAAAAAATTGGTAATCCAGGCAGAATCATGCTGTGGACTGGATCTGGCTTGCAGGACATTTTTTGGACTACTCTGTATCAACTCCAAAGCAAAAGCTCTTTTCTGGCTTTCACTGAGGCAGAAAAAAAGCATAGTTTGTGGCTTTTTATCTCATGGGCATAAGCCCAATCAAAACAATCTGAAATGCAATCAAGACAATTAGTTTTTTTATTCCTTCTGATCCTAACACGACTGCAAAGGAGACTGATAACCTTCCGGTCTGATCTTCATCTTCCTGGCAAAAAGGAATATGAACAACATCAGAGCAGACAATTGCCGACTTTGTACCAACGTGCAGGCAGCCTCTACTAACCAGGCAGCCTGTAACAGGAAACATTTCCAGGAATTTTACATGTGTTTTTATTACGGCAGGATCTGTTTTCTTGGTTTAATTCAGTCGTGAGCTTGGATTTTAGAATGCAGTGGTACAACATTCTGTCTGCTGCTTAGAGAGTGGGCGGGCTGAAGAAAGGCTGCATTCTCCCTGAATTTTCTACATAACTATTTGGCTTTTGTTCTTTGGCTCTAATATCTGCTACTTTAGCCCAGGCTTACCATCCCCACATTGGACCACTTTACTTACATGGAAAACTTCCAGATCTCTGTTGCTATTTGATACAAATTACTGCTTCTGAAATATTCTAATTTGTTGACTTCCTTCACAAACGAAAAACTGCATTCCTCTGAAAAGGCAGTTTGCACCACCTCAGATTCCCTTATGTGAGGTAAAGAGAATAAGCAGCCCTGACTTAGTTTTATCATGGTCTCCTACTCGTATTATGTGAAGAATTTAACCATAGGTAATCATTTTTGTAAGCTCAACTACATTCATTCCTTTCCCCACATATTTAATTGCAAAAAAAGCTAATATTGCAGGAATGATGCACTGGTGATGTACTGAACATACTGAGGAAACTTCTGGCAAGACATTTTTATCAATGAAATATTAGCAAATGCATCCAACAGACACAGAGGAGGACTAGCAGAAAAACAATTGGTCTACCTTTTGAACACTAGGCTGTTTCACTTGACTTATGTCAACAAAATACTGTAATATACTGAAGTCCACAGTCTCCAAAGAAAATCCTGGCCCTGTTGAAGCCAATGGAATTTTTGCTATTAAGTTTTAATGGGACGAGCATTTTAGCTTTGGTCTGGATCTGTTTAGAAGTAGGGTTTAAGAAAATCAAACTTATTGCCTGGAAGTCTAGTGGTAATATTCAAAACGAATGAGCTGTATTACTTGGGTTCATAAGGAAAATACAAAGTGAAAATTATGGTAACTCTTCAAGGTTTATTAACTCAAGACCCCCATAGCCTCGAGGGGCTATCTCCATCTGCCCTATTTATATGCTACCACGACAGTTCCTGCTCTTTAGTAAGTTACATTAAAATAAGTCTTTGTATTGTAGAATTTTTTTAAACTTCCCACAGACAAGTATTTTCAGCAAAAGCACACTGTGATTTTATTTTAAAATAACTTACTACAAAACATTTTTTAAGCAATTATGAATACTTTATCACCAACTTGGATATGCAAAATGCATTCTGAAGTGACTATTTGGAAAACTAACATATATATGAAAAATAATGTGTACGTGTAATTTTATGTATACCTAAAAATAAGTAAAGGCACATCCAAAAAGAAAGCTTTACCTTCTTCCACAAAGACCCCGAGAAGTAAATTACATCTTTAACTGATTCCTGATAAAAACTCTGTATTTCTGAAGCCACTCTTCCAGAAAGCCTTGCAAGGTTAACCAAGTCACATTCCAAAAGTGAGATCTCCTCCCCAGGACCACTCTGCTCCTGGCTCTATCCTTGTAGCTGGCTGACTGGCTGGAGGTATCTCAGGGTACAACTGCAGCATGACTGCATTGAAGGAGCGGGTCTCTCAGCTGGCCCAGCAGTATGATAAAGGAAATACAGATCTGAAAACAGTATTTTTGATGACACTACCGGCCCAACGTCTCCCACAGTTCAGCTAAAATGAGATGTGGAGTGGTTCACTACAAAGTAGGATGTCAAGTCTTCGCATGTTCAAGTGTAAGTAGAGCAACTTCTTAAACTGCACTTAAGGGCCTTGTCACAGGCACAAGAAGTACTTGCACATGGTCTGTAAAGAGCTGCTTGATCATATGGCATGGCTCCCCACTTCCAGATGTAACTGCCTTGAAGGCTAACCAGCATGCATTGTTTTGCTAATCCTACATTTCCTTATTAAGAGTTGCCACAAATATTTATGGAGTCATGAAAGGCAGATAGATGGCTTGCAAAAGGATCAGAATGATTCCTGTGTGCTTTTCACTTTATGAACTTAGCGGAGCCTTGCTTTATAGCTGATTCTGGAAAACTTTCAGACGTGTCTCTCTCGTTCCTCTCATCTTTCCACCATCACCCTACACTTCAACTAAGCTTGCAGTGCCAAGAAGATCAAACTGCTTTGGTCAAGTTTTCAACACTAAATATTGAAAATTTCCTGTACTCCAAATCATTTTGGCAAGAACTAACTTGTCCTTTTCTACTGGAGAAAGTGCTGATCTAAAATCTGAGTCGTATTATCAACTTTTTTTTTTTTTTGGAGTGAGGTGTTCAGTTGTTTAGAATTTGCCCTTTTATGGATTATTAACAAAGCATGTGACTTCCTGAAATTAATACACTAATGTTTTGTTTGTTGGCCCTCCCAATCAATTTCTAACTGGGAACCAATTTGTCTGAAACTCTGCTGACAACAGTTCTATTTGCTCCACCAAATGACATACTTGCATAGTTAAGTGCTCCATTATTAAAAAAAAAAAAGAAAAGAAAAGAAAAAAACCCAGCAGACCTCCTCAAAATCGTACTGGCTTTCACTGAGGCTCTCAGTCATCACATTCACTGGATGTGTTAGCCAGCAGTTTCTTTTTTAGAGCTTTACATAGTTTTTCCCAATTTACCTGTTGGACGTTTTATAGTCTTCTTAAATTTAAGATGCAAGATTGTTCCAATGAAAGACATGTCTCTGACAGGCTTACTGCTTTTCTACTGAAGATTTTGCTCTCACATTTTGGAGAGATGTAAGGTAACATCAAGAATTAGTCTACGTCAGTGTAAATTCATCAATTTCAAATGTGTTACTTTTGTCAGACATCAGAGACCTGTGAGATCAGATCAGGCATATAAAGTTGACTTTCCATTTTATAGAGCTGTCTGAAAAGCTACTAGTTCTTAAAGATGTGTGATTCCTGTAAAAATGGCTGCTGAGCCCTTCAGATTGAAACATTTTATCAAAATGTATATTTTTAACCACTATAGTAATTATAATTATCAACATCAGTGGCAACGAGTAGGAGTAGACGACTTTGTGTATGTTTGGCTCTTCTCTCCCCATTTCCATTTACAACTGCCAAACTTGCCCGTTCTGTTTCTTATGTAAAATTGCAGATGTCTTCTTATTAATCAAGAGTCTAACACACTCCAGATGAATAAACAACTTCAGCACTGCAGCATGTACCTCACTTTTTAAACCCAGGATTTATTGGAGCGGCCTGTTCCAAGATCTCTTAACTTAAAAAAGATGGTTTATTGTTCCTCCCTTCTACAGCAGGGGCCTAATAAATGCATTGAAACTATGTCTTTGTCCCTTTGCAACCTAGTATTCAAAGAGATTTCCAACCCCACAGTGTAACATTATCCAAATCCTTTGAAACCCTAAGTAGTTGCTCAAACCCAATCATCCAAATACAGAAGACTTCGCTGGGAATGGAGAGCCAGGCGATCCCTCAGTCAGAGATGACTAGGCTGCAGTGGTGGGCAGCACCCAGTTGCCTGCAGAATGCTACGGCACGTTCAGTGATGTTCACTGCATCCCCATGTGCCATCTCACAGCACAGGGACTGAGCTGCTTTTCTGCAGTGCCCATTAGTAAGGAGAACATACAGCTCCCAGTATTCCCCTCTCATTACAAAAGAAAAAAACAGTTCAGGGAAACTCATGTACTTGTGTATCAATTCATTGATATTATGTGTTTCCAGTCTTTTGCTGCAGATTTAGCCAGATTTAACCCAGCTAATCAAAATTTGTTTAAATAATTCTATTTAAAATTAAAATCTTCCACAGCCTAAACTGTAGTGTACTTTAATTTACATTCTCTAAATTGGAGAAAAACAGATCCTTTCTTTGTAATCATGTAGAAACAGGAAAAGGAAATAATAATTAGGGTTTTAAAGCATATATTAACTCATGGATTGCTAATTTTTTTAATTATTGTTTCAAAATACTGGCACCCTCCTTAGAACTTCCAGATTACTAATATGCTTGCTAATATTGGACTGCTAAGGGTGGTTCTATTAATAAGATGTATGTATATAGAAAGCTGGAAAAAAGTAAAGGTTATAATATTAGCATACCTTACTCATTTTTAATTAAAGAATTAAAAAGCCCAGTCTTTAGGGGGTTTGGGAAAATAGTGTAGCCAAATGAGACCAATTAACTTCATTAGCTTCTGCAAATACCTACTTTTCTAGCACATTTCTACTTTTCCATCTGCTTCACAACTACATATGTCTACAAATTAACATTTTATTTATGATTTAAGGTTCCAGTTCATAAAAATTAGGCATTCATTGCACACAGATCCTTGTATTTATTGAAAAATCAATAAATTAAATATCTTTCATTCATCACTCTTTTAAACTTTGAATGGAAAAAGCATACGGCTCACAATTGCAAAAAACCACAACCCAAACCAGAGCTGAATGCTGAAAGCGGAAATGTTGATACAACAATATGAACTGCACAAAAATCTTTTCAAATGAGAGTTGCAAAAATTCAGAATAAACAATAAGATAAGAGTGCTATTAAGACACCCTATTGCTACCTCTGAGTTGTACAAACATTTTCCTGAGCCATTTATTATAGATTAGGAGTCAGGTAAGTCTTATCACACACAGCATCAATTTCACTAATCATGTTCTCAGCCATTCAGCATCCTGTACAGCAGGGCCCACCAAATCCCCAGCACCTTTCACTTTGGAAGAGTGTTGCAATGGTTAGCAATGTTAATACAAAAAGTAAATTGATTATTCCAGTCATTCAGCAGCAAAGAAAATACATTTATAACTTTGATATCAACCAAAACCACTAATTTATCTCAAACTCACCATCACTACGTATTTTATTTATAATTATACAGCAGCTTCAAGTGCTTTTTTTGGACAAGGAAAACCTTCTCTAGTAAGTTATACTATTAAAATAGTTTTAGGAAAAAATGCTGTTTTTATGAGTTGGATGAAGGGAGCTATTAGGATTGTTTTACATGTTCAGAGAGGAATGGACACACTCTCTTTCTGATTTTGCTTCTTGTGTAAGAAAGTCAGCAATCATTGTTTAGAAAGGCAGCTCACCATATGAAGAACCAAAAAAGGAAACAGAAATACTGAAGAGGCATTTTAAATTTGAAGTACAAATTCCTGATGTAACTCATGAACTGGTCATCTGGTTTTCTTGTTCTGACTACAAAATCATTTTATACATAGCTACTAAACTGTGAGGTGAGATGTCGCCAGGGAAAACACTTTCCTCTCTTCACTATAGTATTGGGAGAAGAGAATAAAATGCATCTGTGAAACACTTCGACAGAAGGTCCCCAAAACAGCTTCATTTGTAGGGTGAAATTTAATGCCACTGGTAATATCCATAAAGCTATTCCATGCCAAATCTCAGCAGGATGACTCAGCTCCCAGTCTAGTCAATGGAGACAGATGGAGGCTCTTCACTGGGCCCTAGGTCTCTACTCTTTAAGCATGGGTCCAGTTCCAAAGTTAGGAGAGCTCAATCCCACTTGAAATGACATTCCTTATATTTTAATCTCCCATCCTTCACTCTCTCCAGGACATCTACTTCTTCATTTATAGACTGCCAAAAGCAGGGACAAGGCACCCTGGTCACTCTACCTCTCAACTGAAGCAGAGGCAGCTGACTACCCAGCCAGAATAGGAATCATTGGCTTGCCAATATACAAGCCAGAATAGGCTGCAGTACTTGAGGGGAAGGGCTTTTCAATTTCCCTCTGACATGAAATTTACTGGTCTTTACCATTACTTGAACCTGCTGGAGCAAGTCACTCTACGTACCTGCTCAGAATACACAGTTTTGCTCTCTGCACGTTGTTCTGTAATACATTAAGTTCAAGGCAATAGCAGAGAAGGTTCCTTCACCATCACGAAGCTCACCAGAGGTGTTCTCCCTACACAAATGAATAAATGCATTTGCTTCCACTGCCACTTTTCACATTCGCATCATCATCACTGCACTACATTTACATCTGTCATCTCAAAAAGCAAACTGCAGAATCCAGTGCAAACCCACGCCTTCTACTAATTGCTTCTCACCAAGCTTTGAATTAAGCAGAAGATTGCAACATTCCTGTTCAGCAAGGATAGGAGTGCCCAAATGCTCTTGTGTATCTCTTATTTAATTTTTAACCCTTCTAATGTTCATAACCTGAATGTCATCAGTGTTGGCTTCATGGTTTTCAGGAACATGTTTCCTCCTTCCCAGCAGTAGAAGAGACAAAGCAAAACCACTTAAGGACAGGCTAAATCAAAATCCATTCCTCTGCATTTATGATGCTGAAAAACCTTGCATTTAACTAACTCAAGTGTAATTTTGTGACTCTGGCAGAAGGACTAGCCATCAGAACTTGTATTCAGCATAATCACCAGGACATCTGAGCAAACTGAGAGAACAAACTACAGGAAGTAGAGCTGACTGGAAGAGACAATTTAGGCATTGTAGAATATCTAAAATAAATTACTACACTTGCACCTTGTGACCAAGCACAGGAACTCTGTTATTGTCCTCCAAAAGATTTGATAGATTTTCTTAAACAAAGGAACAAATGCATAACCATTCACCTATTGCTACGTACCAGGTACACAGATGGGCACCATTGTTAACAGCCTCCTACTAAAAATCAGTACATAAATACATTCAGTCATGCACTGGCCAGCTAACCAGCTTACTTTTTAACTTTTAAACTTTGCATTAGATTATTAAAATTCGAGATGAAAATATTGCAAGTAATAAATATTTATACGGGCTATCTGAAGATACAAAAATGATTTTAAGTAATGGTGTTGATAATAAAGCAGCATGAAATCTGTGTTTATGATGTTCTGTGTACAGGCCAATGCATCTATTCCTTGCCTGACTTGCGTAGTTGCTACAGACTAAGAAAAGATGAATACAGAAAAGAAATGAAGACTGGGGAGGTGGAGTGGGTGATAAGAGGAATTCTAGAAATTATTGGAAAGCAGAGGTAAGCATACTGGTAACTATCTTTTTTTTCTCACACACAGATTTCACAGACAGGATTTAGATGAATTTCTATTTAAATTTTTTGCCCATCACCAAGAAGATGGTAGTACGATAGAACTGTCAAACCAGACTTCTCTCAAATGGATCCATTCCATCTATGCTTTAATGCCAATCCTCTCCTCATGCCTCCGTATTTCCTATTTCTGCTTCAAAGCAAATTCACACTGCTTTTTTGCAAATTGGTCTATTGAATGGAAAGGAATTAAGAGAATTAAGAGCTACAATATTAAAAGGCAAAATATACAATGTAAACACTCATTTGCCCCTAGAATATTTGGTGAAGGATATAAAGCATATGCAAATCAAGGCATATTAACAAGCACCTTCATTTACCCATAGCTGTTCATGGGAACCCCTTCGATCCATGCACTCTTGACACCCATCTTTCTTCTCACACTCTCCTAAATGAAGTGAATACTATATAATAAAATCCACATGGGAGCCCAGAATACATGCTTTTCTCCTCTACTCCCCCAAATGTAAGTTATATACACTTTTCAATCCATTTTTCCCTAGCTTGTCAGTTCTGTGATTACAAACCTTCATCTTACAACTCTGTCAAATTCTTTCTGCTAACCCCCATCCCCCACTCTCCCTTTTTTCTAAATACCCCCAAAGGTATATAATAGAATGGTAGCAACACATTAAAAAGTGGCTAAAAGAACTGTATTAGCACAAGGAAAGCTCCACATAAATGTTATGCAAATTTGTTATGAATCAAACCTGCAGTGCAAATTTACTACATTGCCAAATGATTATAAAATAGTGATTTGTCTTGTATACATTTTTAATGCATTCCAAACCATTTATATTATATTGTCTGTTTCTGTTAGTCAGATCATTCAAATTTTTAAGTGCAAAGTAAATATAAAGTGCTACATTTTTAATAATATGCAGTCATACCACATACTTTTCCTGCTTTCTACCTCCACTGTGGTCCAGGAACACATAATAGCTGTTTTTTCCCTAGTTATCTAATAATTATACTAAATGTGAACCTGTTTGCTATTACTTTACATTTTACAATTATCATTGCAAGAGCTACTTCCAGTGTTCCAGGAACAATTGTGAATCTTAGCAGCTAATGGCACACAGCTCCTTAAATTTAATGTTTTGTATGTGCACACAAAAAGGAAAAAGTGAAAATGGGCTTTGATGTTTTTGCTTACTTGTATATAAAATTACATGCATCTAGAACACAAACATAAATGTATTAATTATATACCTACTACTTAAATTCTACTTTCTGCTCAGCTCCTGCACTTGGTGCTTTTAAAGTGGGCAAGGTTAGTTCCATAGCAATTATTCTGCTTTTCTCTCCCTAAAAATAACACACCTGTGCATCCTACTTTGTATTGCTGACCATATATTTCCTTTGTCAAATGAGACAATTATGAAGGAATTATGAGTTGCACTTCCTTACAACTCATAGTGGCCCTGATATGTGCCAAACTGGCCAAAACTGAGAAGCTCTGTTCTTTCCTCCTTAAAATAGGCTGAAGTTCCTTTTATCATATTTTAAAAAAAAAATTAGTTGCATAAGCTCTTCTGAAATAAGCTTCTCAAAATACATATAACTACTGAACCCCACTGTTTCTCACCTTTTAAACACAAAACACTACAGTGGTATTTTCATATGGTGATAAACGTTATCACCTACAGGGCTATTACAATATATAATCTTGGATAACATTGTCACAGAACACACACATATTTTATAGCACAAGAGGAAAGGGAATGAGGGAGAAAGTATCACGGTTAAATGACGCATGTTTTGACTTGTTTTGGCCATATGTCCATTCCAAGTAGAGGCAAAATGCAGGAGCATGAATTGGATGGTAAATGGTAAGACAAAGAAAAGATCTGTAGGAAAATCATTGGGATCCATGAACTAACATGTTGTCACAGGACTAATTAAAGAGAGTAATGCGGTAAGACACTAACAGGTTTGCTCCCATCAGTATTCATCACAAAGTGGATGGGATATCTAATTGAAGAAATCAACAACATTGGGAAGATGTGTACCAAGCAGGCGAAGTCAAGAAAAGTTGAAAGAATCTAATTCATGTAAGCTGAAAAGGGAAGGCCACAAGTGGGGATAGGCCAGTACAAATACATACATGGTTGCATCAGACAAAACAATCAATTTTCTGAGTGAAGAAAAATGAAACAATCTTTTTTTTCTTTTTTCCAGTACAGGAGTCTCATGTCAGATATGGTCTAAATTTAAGAGTAACTAAACACAGGGGCTTCCTTTCTTAGCAGGTTATAGGATCCCATGCCTGGAAGTTTCCAAAAGCAAGTATAAAGTACACCAAGCAGGGATTGTCTACATATGCATGATCCAGCCTCACGGCAGGACCTAGACTAGATAATTTCTTCTGGATCTTCCAGCTCTTTTGTTCTTTGATTTCAGTCCTGACCTATTTCTTCCAGCTAATCTACCTGTGAAACTGTCAGACAAACAGACATCAAAAATGATGTTTTAGTAGGAGGAAAAAATTAAGTACAAACCCCCCCCCTCCCAACCCAACAGAAAAAGAAAAGGAATAGGCATTGTGCACATGATATATAACTAGGAGTTCTGAAGGAACTTGGGTATAGAGCAGTGAAGCTACCTTGAGAATAGACACAGTTTCAACAATAAAAACATACCACCTCAACAATAAGCCTGGGAAATGCAAACTTGTGAGCCTTTTTTTCTATGAGGAAAGGTGTTTGAACTGAGAAATGCAAGCAGTCATAGGGTGGTAGGTCACTGAGGAAAAGGAGATAAAGGTCACTTTGAAAATGCCTGTTTGATATGTTCTTGTCCCTTAAGACCCCAAGACAGCACAACTCATTTAACAGAGACACGAACATATGCGATTGCATAATGAATATTATTTTTTAGCTTGGAAAAGTCTCAAACAGGTGACTAAGAGAAGAAAAAGTATCTCCCCTTAGTAACCTCCTGAGCCATCCAGTCAACCATGAAAGAGCTCTTCTAGCAGTTTTAAGAGCAGCAAACTGTTAGGTTTTATTAATTTCTGTGTGCTGGCTAGGTTTTGGGGGTTTTTTAAATGGCACTGGAGAGGTAAAACTGACAGTAGCTCTCAGCAAGATGGAGAAAAAATACTACTTCGGGTGTGCGGAAAAGGAAATTCAGCTGACCTCACCTCCCTGAACGTCACCTTCAGCACACATAAAATATAAAAGGGAGTAGACCCATCTACAGTGCTCTGTACAGCACTGTAATAATAATGTGGACATTTCAAACATTTATAATACTTTAAACTTTCAACAAAAATACTACTGGAAGACTGAAAATGTAGTAATGTTGTCTCTGTCAGGTTACGCAGTGTCATGTGACAGAGAACTGCTTGGTCCAGAGCCTGCCCTCTCTCCTTTGACAACCCAGGCTGAGAAGATTTCACATGAGAAACCTGGTCCTTTGTTTCAGTCCTCACACATGAGACAAAGAGGATGTTCACGATGCTCTCTGGCAAACACTTCCCAACACTGTTTGCACCTATGCTCAGCTAGCAGCTTACAGAGTTTGGGGAGGGGGTAGCTGAGGCACAAAGAAGACACTGCATCCTACATCATACATCTACAAACTTGACTACGAAGCTCAATTTGGAATTCTGAGAACAATCTTAACTCTTTCATCAGCTTCATGTGAGTCCTGAGGTTATCCCTGCTCTATGAATATTTTGCGTTGCCCAACACACTTTACTATCTCCTAGATTACACAGTAGAGACAGAAACTCCCAGAATGTTCTTCTATACTCAGTGATCTCCAAGAATTTATATTATGAACCTCATATTGAGGTGCTTATAATTCAGGTGCTTAATCTCCAAGGAGCTAAATCTTGATTTAGTCACTTTTTAACGTGTCAGAAGTATAGCTCTTTCTTCCCTTACTGTTCTTATTATATAAATATATTTCAATACTTACCTTTACCAAGCACAAGATGAAAATTCCAATGCAAACCCATGTTTGGGAAAGCAGAAGCAATAAAAAACCCAAGCTTATGTGTATCATACCTAGCTTAATAACACTGTGTGTATTTTCATCGGCATATACCAAGAGCTTTTTAACAAGGAGGACAGTATCATTAACCCCATTTTACAAATGAGGAAGCTGAGGCACAGAGCTGTGATTTACCCAAGTAGTAAACTGCCAAACGCCACATTTCATCACTTTTGCCACAAGAGGCCTCATCACAGACACCTCTGCTCTCGCATGTGTTGTTTGAGAGCCAGGTAAAGGCAGCCCTCAGAATAAACCCCGAGTCCCTCAGCCGCAGCCATGTGTCACTTCTCTATCGTATGGTGCATGGAAAGACAGGCCATGCCTGGGCACATCAATACTTCCAGAAGATGGACTACTCAAGGACCTTGCCATATGTATATGCTGACAGTCCTGCTACAGTACCCATTGCTAGAGGACAGAGATGGCCCTAGTCCAGCCTTGGCCCAGGATGGTACGGCCACGCTGAGCAGTGCTGGTACCTACATTTCCAGCAGCAGTATATCTCTGTTGGTAGGACCTGCTCAAAGCTAATAAAAATCTTGCCTGTCATTAGCTTGGCCCCGTGCCATGCTGACACGAATAGATTGTTCTGGGTTCTAGGGGCAGCCAGGGCTGCCACTACATGCTGCTCCTCATACAAGTGAGGCCTGCCCTGGGGGAGCCCCAGAAAGACATCTGAGCAAAGCTCATAAAATGCTGCATTGAGTTTCATAATCGGCGCACACATCTGAAACATACACTGTCTGGTCCAACTCCCCATTTGTAGCTGAGGATATCAGCCCTACCAACAGACCCTAGAAAGGTTCAGTCTGCTCCAGTAACCATGTAGGAAAAGAATGGGGGGGGGAAACAGTATGTACATCGCACAGAACAGTATACAATTTGCTTTTAATCAAGGAGGTGTCCTGTCAGGTTCAGCTGAAAGGCACAACCCTAGGTCCAAAAAGCCCATCAACACCTGAAGACATGTTTGGAAGCCACAGGAGGTCCAGTAGACTCATCAGATACTGACTGAGACCATCCTAAGAGTCAAGGAGCAATAGCACACCATTTCAGTATTGCATGTGGTTATACCTTTTGTTAGCAAAGTTGGAAGAGAGGCATTGTTCTCTCTCTTTCTTCTGCACAAAAAAATTGAACACTTGAGAAAGAAATAATAACTGATGACCAATTATTATCTGACGTATTTTATTAACACTGCTTTGTGATCACTTTCCCGATTACTGAAGCTACAAGACCATCCCTAGCCTGATACTTTAAAACACACACAGTCTGCTGGAAAAATCTATTCATCCTTCCAAACCGGCTTCAGGATGCCCTTGCAGAGATGAAATAAGCACTGAGGTTAAGGCAGACACTATCAGTACTGTGGTTCACATTTGTTACAATAGCCATTAGGATTTAAAAGAAGCTTTGTCCAAATCCTCCTTGCATAAATATGAGTTTGTGACCAGTGTATCCACAAACATCAAGCCATTTGGCATAGCTGTATTCCTTCCATGCTGCCACTGAGAAAGCAACCACAGACAGCTCTTCTGTTTATGGCCTCAACAGGAAACTGTGGTTTCACTAAATTCAGGGTTTCTTTTACTCTTTTGACTGTAAGAACTGTGTTCGATTTCATACATAAAGCAAAATGCTTCCAAGTATTATTCTGACTAGTTATCAAGTAAAGGATACAGCAAATTTCTCAATTAGGAAGGTCACTAACAGATTTAACTACATGAAAACTTCACTTAACTAACAGGGGTAAATAAATCTATTCTAATATTTGATTAGCAGGACAGGACTCATAAGTGTAACAACCATTCTGGTGTCTGGTAATTGAAGTGAGCAAGCTGAGTTAAGCTTAGTAAATTAATTTCATATGTGATTATGTAGCTAAATCAATCTCTCAGTATAGGTACCAAACTAAGCCTTATCACAATAATTTCTGATAATGCAAAATTGAAAAAAGAGATTCACATTGAAATAAAAATAACTGGTGGTAACAACCAAAGATACAGTAAGATATGAAGACAATGACATATTTAACTAAGACTCACAAATACCTCTGACAATAACATCTTTTTTTCCAGGCTCTATGTGACTTTGCCAGATTTTAACTATTTTGACTGGAATTTTTCACACTAGGTATCTGTCTCAGGGTACATAGGGTTTTTTGGAAAGTTCACTTGAAGTCAGTCCAAGTGTCTCTAAGAAGTCTGGAAAAACATGTCATCTTTTTCAGGGAAAAAAAAAAGAAAAAGGTCTGAAGACATTTAACAGAGAAATTGTGGAAACTGCATTCTCACAGAAAGGACTTAAAATTTGGCAGTACAGTCAGTCTGATATCAGCCACACGCCTTTTACTGTTCTTAAGAAAAACAGTGCTGGTTTGACTAAGTTAATACACACACACACAAACCCCACTGCACACTCAATGCAGATTTGTTAGCATTTGGTAGCTAGACTGTTATGGATTTCTCTGTAAACATGTCACAAATCTGGACAAGATTTTCCCTACCACTCTTGCTTTCAAGGACTGCGGTGATGCTAGACAGATAAATGAACCTGGGCAAAAAAACCTCCTATTTGTCTGACAGTTCCCGCTGCTGGCACACAGGGAGGAGAGAGGACAAGAAGGAAGGAAACTGCTTTACCATAATGCAAAAATGAAAGGTCTGTGATGTAATGAACATATGAAGTGCTAGCAAAGGATGCATTTCAAAAAACCAGACCCTTACTCTGAGCACCATGCCTTTAATAAAGGTGACTTAGTTCCCCATGGGTAAAATGGGAATTATGACAGCACCTCACTTCATAGTATGAAGAATATTTGCAGAACAGTCAATAGATATCATGAAGAGTGTAACAAAAAACCCATGACGAAATTAGTTAATCTGACTTAAGTGCCAGGCTTCAGCTGCAAGGAATAAGTATGGCACAGGGCCACACACTAAACTTGGAAAATAAAATCCAGGTTGCTTATTTTGTGGCACTCTTCATGAAAGTATAAGAAGATCTGCAGGAACAGGAAAAACTCAACACATGCAAACGCACAGACAGATAGCCAAATAACAGAGAAATGCATCAAAACACATATATGAACATTAATGCTAAGTGATGCAGGTGCTCTTTTGAGTTGGCATTTTAATTACATAAATACAGGAGGAAACTGTTGTAATATATCATACATTTGCAGTGGCAGAAGTGTTTGGACTAGTCCTAGCAAATAAATGGCTTTTTTTTTTTTTTTTTTTTTAGATCACACATAAAACTCTTCAGGCTTCCCACTGACATAATTTCAATACAAAGTAGGATGTGGCACAATGAACAGATGGGAGGGCTATTTGCTCAATACATTTGTAGCATTTTAAAGTCTACTGTGGAACTTAAGAAGGAACCTTGAAATGAACACTTTGTGCTAGCATAGACCGTAAGTGTGTAAGTGCATTAATATCACTGCTGTTAACCAATCTTCCATCTAATAAGACAAAGGAAGAAAGGGGAATACCAAGGAGGACACAGCCTGAGAGAGACCAGTGTAACATATTATACCTGAAAAAACCCTAAATATTCTGCCAGTAGAACACTATCCAAGAAAAAGCCTTGCAATACTGAAGTCATCAAAGAACTGAAACTGACTTCTACAGTGAAGCATATATTTTGCAAAATTGCCATCCCCTACAGCAACAAAATTAGTATAAACAGGATGAACAGTAGAAAGATTCCTTCTGACCTCAAAGTAAAATTTTTGGAGAGTGCACTTTTCAGGTTTCCTTACATACATGCATTATTTAAAAGATTACAGGAATACACACTTATAAAGATATTATTTACCTTTTTTCTCCTTCTGGCCTAAGAGATATTCTGCAACCAGGGCAACCACAAAAGTACTGCACTAAATTCTATCCTCCTAAATTAATGAGACAACCAGCACAGGCAGATTAAAACTTATGACCAGGCAGAAGGAGACACGACAACCTCAGTAAATATTTAAGCTATTTGCCTGATCAACCATTTTAGAAACTGTTTCTCCACTGCTAATGCACACCTGCCATTGCACACGTGTACAGAAGCACACTCACAAATGTAGCTGAGGCTTCTTTTAACTACTTTACAAATTTCCAAGCCTCACACATTCCTATTACAAATTCTGACCTTAATCCTGTCCTTTTATTTGCTTTGTTTTGGTTTGATTTTTTAAATTAATTACTCCAAGACAAAATAAAAAGTCAGGAAAAAGCCAGGTTTGATGCCAGTCAGCCTGTGCCTCAGCCTACAAGGGCAAAGGGTCACAGCAACGTGTGAGGATCACAGGGCTGGGTAACTGAACATCACCCATGTTATGGAGCTGGGAAGCTAAGCCTCTGTGAGACCTCCTTCTGCCACTTTGCCCTTCTCTCTGACACGCACCACAAACGCGCAGTGATCCATGAAGGCAGAGAGAGCAGAATGAAAGAAAGCTGAAGAACTGACAGCATCTGCTAAAGGATGTCCAGAGAAACTGCTGCTGAATGGTGACGATGTGCAAAGGCTGGCATTCAGCCACAGGCTTCCAGTGGAAGAAGGAAGTCCTCTCGAGAGAACAAAATAAAAGTAAGAACAGTAGAGTGAATTTCCTCTTCAGTATCACTTCTGCACACATCAACTGTACTTTTACTCTTTGTAATGCTCAGGAACAACACTGTACAGCAATCCACTTAATTGCGCTGGAATCAGCAGCTTTCCACCCATGCCAGTTGTGTCATCCAAAACACACTGTCTCACACACATACACAACACCATCTCACACACATACATGCTAGCTCTTCCTCTGCTCCACAGACAAAAAAAAAAAACAAAAACAAAAACAAAAAAACCAAAACTAATTTAAAACATATCAAAACATATTTTTATAATGTATAAAGATAATACCCAATGGACTCCTGAGAGATACATGAAATTAATCCCAGTTGTGAAGGCCTTGATATTAGCTCTTCACTCCTGGGATGAATTTAAAATCCCACAAAAGCCCACGATTTATTTCCTTCCTACACAACAGCAACAAACACTCACATAATTTTTAAGTAACATAAAATACCACTTTAAAGCTGTTCATATACATCTGAGAGAGAGACAGAGAGAGAGAGAGAGAGAGAGAGAGAGAGAGAGAGAGAGAGAGTGAGAGAGAGAGAGAGAAGGGAAGAATTAGCTGTTTTGAGAGGTGAGCACTTAAGGGTCTGTTTTACCTGCAAAATTCCCATAAATGTTATGTTTATGAATTGAACAAACAGGGTGAAGAACTGTTGACACAAAAACTGCCTTTCATTCACATTCCATGTTTTAACATACAGTGCCTCTTCTAATGGCTAGTTAAAGGTTTTTGTAAAGTAATGCTGCTCTATTTCAAATGTGAACATCAAATAGATGTGACTATCACAGTATCTTTCTGGATATAGGGTTTAACTCACTAGCCAGTATGCAGATTCCTTGATGATGTTTGCAAAACATATAAAATTCACAGTTACTGTGTTGGGTGCAGAGAGGGAACTCTGTCAAAAGCGAGTTAACTTTCCCACTTTTTCAGCAACTTCTCCACTTAAGGCAATTGTGATAAGATACTTCTTTAAATGACTTATAATGGATATGTAGTGAAACCATTATTCCATGATCAGTCTCTGGCAAATCTATTTAATTGACAGATCTAGGATTTCATTCCAAAAATTTATGGGCTATACAACACCACCTCTTATCATTTATACTTGTGCAACTCCCTGACATTCACACTTCACTGGTACTACCCGAGAGCTTGAGTCACCATTTTGTGTGACATCAGAAGAGACTGTTACAGCAGCAAAGAGAAAGAACTAAGTATTAAGCATAGTAAATATGAGACAAGAGCCCAGGTTTCAGAGAAAATATATCCATTTTTTCATTTTCATAGTCTTTTATTGCACTAAGTATCATTAAAACTAAAGGGACAGAGGTTTTTTCCTACCTTCTAAAATCTTCTTAATGCATGGGATGAAGTTATGAAAATCATTCTATCATTCTATCTCCCTTTTAATTTATTCTGAAAATTCTACAAAACCAAACTATATTTCCTTACTTCTGCAGTTTAGAAAATGACAGTGTTTAAGTCAGTAAGTAATGTACAACTACAAATACAACAGCACGGTGACAAAAATAAAACACCATAAGCAATGGAAATTTGTGCTAAAATGGATATGGGAGGCACCCTTAAAAACACAAAATCAGTCGTTTGAGTTTTCTTCTACTGTGACGCTTTCTCCGGGGCACTTAAATATCTCGGCCCTTAACAAAAATCCATAGTTCTGTTTTTATGATTTTTAGTTACTGTTGAATGCTAATATGAGAATTAAAAAAAAAAAAAAGGCTAAGGCAAATTATTCAACTGAGAAGTTCCACAGGAACTTAAACATCCACAAACACTTTCTTTTCAAACAGAGGCCTATTCCTGCCATCAGTTTGCAGGGATTGTGTGGCTAAATCCCATCACTGCTAACATGGATAACTGTGCATGGTACATCTGAAGTGCACAAACAGGACAAGAAAATCTACTGTCATTTGTTTTACTGACCCACAAAACCCAGTCACAGTTGCAGTGAAACTGAACAGTACCTTGCAATTTCACTCCTTAATTAGGAGCCCAACACATGGCAGAAGTCCAGGCCCTAGCTCAGGCTGTTTATCTTCCAATACTTTCAAGTCACTTACTAGCCAAAAAAGAAATTACAATGTGATTAAAGGGAAATCAGTCAGCTTTCAGGCCCACTCCTTGCTTGCCTTCGCCTTTTTCTTACTTTTTTTATTGAAATGGTTGCAGCTACAACATAAGTCTGATCTGTTCATCCCTGCAAACAGCTGTTCCACTGTGCTGCAAGAAAAACATTTGTAAAAAATTTTGGTTTAGGTTGAATTATATCCTTTCTTTTAAGTTCCCCTTCAAAAATTCAAATGAAGTTTCACAAACATTTTTCTGTTTTTAAAAACTTTGTGTAATGTTTTAGTAAAGAAGTTGTGATAGCTTAAGAACTTCCTATGTAGCACTGAGTATTAAATCTCACTTTGTCAGACCCACCTCTCTGCAAGTACTTTCCACCATCAAACAGTTTCTGCTGCCAATTGCAAAGATGCAATAGGTCAATGTTGAGATTCCCCTCAAATGACCTGCCACTGACCAAGTCCAGAATCTGATGTCTCCAGTCCTTCACTTAGACACCCCTTTTCCCTTTGGGTGATTCAATGGGAGAAGGCTTAGAATCTCAATCAGCTCCCACAAGCTGAGTATCCAACTGGAAGCTCCCTGAGTAAGAGATGCCACTGCACACCCATAAAGCAAAGGACAGAGGCTCAGCTGCACCAGTGCTTCCTGTTGAATCTGGGACAATGCTTGGCTTCCAACACACTTGAAGAAGGCAACAAAACCACTGCAGAGGCATCAGACTAATGTGATGAGCCAGACAGTGAGCACATCCAAAGCACGCTACAAATAATTCTTCAGCAGCAAGCGAAGCTGCTTTGTTGCCTTAGAAATAGGGCTCACGATTTTAGATGTATTATAAAATCTGTTATTATTCTAATGTATTAACCTTAAGAACTTTTCAAAAAATGGATTGTGAATACTCCATGTTTTCTAAAGCATCTCAAATATAATAGCAGTTCCAGAGCACTTTGAACAGTGAGTGTAAAATACTGTTACTCAGCTTTCAAACATAAGGAAGATCTTAAGTATATTTGACAATTCCCAATTAGAAAGATTTGGAATTTGTTCAGGAACAAATGAATTAGCTGCTTCTTCAATTGAAGTTAGCAAAGCCTCACACAATGCAAAGCTGGGAACACTTTTTGCTAGATGTCTTGACCGTATTATACAAGCATGCGACACCACAAACTGACACAAAGTATTCAACGAGATCGTGAGAGCACATGATACCATCTCCCACTCAGAATATTTTGACAGATACAAGTAACATTCCTGAATCATAAACTAGAATTGTTTGAAGTGGAAATTTCCCATTCTTGCATTATGGATAATACTAAAAACATTATATAATGTAATACAAGGAAATTCTGTCTTGGGGTTCTGATGACAAGCCACTTAAGCTATGTTTTTTTCCTTTATAATGTCACAAAAATTCTCAATGGAATTATATATAGAATAAATGATAGGTGATGGTGAATTACAAGGCCATAATACATACAGTAAGCACCTAATATAGTCTTATAAATTACAGACTTTTATAGCTTTATATTTTACAGTGTAATGTCACACACCACAGTGACACAATACTCCAATTCAAGACATGATATCATATTTAAGAAAAAAAATATAGAAAAAGCAGTAGCAGCCCTTATTATGGTAATGTACAGATTTGTCATTTTAAAAGGAGATGCAGAGATCAAAATATGGGCCTCAAGAAAGAAGGTATGTGTCAGACAATGACCAGCTCTGTTTTTCCCCTATACTGTGCATAACAAATGTTAGTGTTTGCCTAACACTAGGCACTGCTGCACGAGAGATCCCAGGCTGGATTCTGCACTCCAGGGATAGGGCAAGGGGTGCTCCACATCATTGAGCAGTGACTTCTTCAGCTGATTAAGAAGCGGCACTGATGGGCTTCACTGGGATTCCCATACAGAGCTCTTCAACCTGACAGATAACATTGCATTTTGGGGGTCTAAAGGATAATAGTGAAGCGAGGGATGGGAGCTGAGGGAATATTCCATTCCTAGAGCTATGGATTGGGACCACTTTTGAGGCAAGAAATTAAATAACTTCCCCTGAAAGTGAAGCATATGCTACCAGAAAGCATCCACCTGCCTGCGTATACCCACTTTGCTAAGTTTTGGATCCACTGGTTAATTGCAACTAAATCTCGTTTGGGAAAAAAGACTACATGCTACCAAGTTCCTATAAAGTCTGAGAAAATAAGTCTGAGAGAGTCAGGTAGAAAACAATTATTTTCTCTGTGCCTTTCCTGAGAATACAACTCCAATGCACTAGATGCACATCAGCAGAACCTAGACAACCCACACCATGAAGGGGTGGAGCAAGGGGAAAGGGAAGGACAGGATGAAGAAATCAGTCTCCCTCTAGAGTAACCCAAGACTGGGACATTTACTCCATGTTCCTACCATATTAAGTGCCAGAGGATTCCACCAGAAGAAACAAGGACACAAGAAATCATAAACACAGACCTGTTTGTTAATAATAAACAAGAACATCAGACAAGTATACAATGAAAAGGGTACACTCATGCTGCCCTTCTATAACAAGGTAAGTTGCCACTTGCATGTGCATGCTTGCTGCTCTCTTCGGTGGGCAGCAAACAAGACATCACTGATGTCTTTAAGACTCTCCTCAGAACTAAACTAGTTAAAGGTGATGACACTGAGAGGAGAAAAGAGGGGATGATGACAAAACAGAGAGTCATGGCCTCAAGTTGCAGCAGGGGAGATTCAGGTTGGAAATCAGGAGGAATTTCTTCCCAGAAAGGGATGGTCAACATTAGAACACACTGCTCAGGGAGACAGTGGAGTCACCAACCCTGGAGGTGTTCAAGAAATGACTGGAGGTGGCACTTGGTGTGGTCTAGCTGACAAGGTGATGATCAGTGAAAGGCTGGACTCAATGTCCTCAGAAGTCTTTTTTATCCTAAATGATTCTGTAACTCTATGATTCTATGTCTCTTTCACCTGAAAATACAATGTGCAGTCCTTACCAGAAGGTTGCTCATATTAAGGTCTAGATTAAAACAGGATCTCACACCATAAAACTCTATTTGAGATACACTCATATCAGCCCTTAGCAATGGCAAAGAGACATGACACAACTAATGAAGTTGAGAAAACTATTTATATATTTGAAGGCAGGCAGCTGCCCAATCAGCTTTCTGAGGTGCTTCCACATTGCAGAAGCCAAAACCAGAGCATTTTTCCTTCAACTTGCTCATAGCTGACTATCTGGGAGTTTTGATAGAACAGGAACAGGCTCAGGTGCCCACTGTTTACCTTGTCAAGCAAAAGCACTTCCACTCCTCCCAAAGTGCTGTGACCAGTAAGTGGATGGAAAAACTCCCACTTGCAGGACCCATAAATAAAACCTGAGCTTCCCTGGAAGCAGTTCTACCCAGGCACCCTAACCAGACAAACACCTCTCAGTGAAATGGAAAGTTGATTCATGAAGGACCAGAGAAAGGGACTCTAGATCTGCCTGTTAGTTGTCACTTTTCAATCACTAGAAAGATCAAGACTTCAGCAGACTAGCAAGTGTCCTACAGAAAACTGCATTGTGTACTTCATGTGAAGCATTATGTTGGGTTTTCAGTTGAGACAGAATCTTTTTATTTAATTATATGGTTTAGAAATTTCTGTATTGTTCTACATATTGATTCCTGTTATTGTAGAAATTGTCAATATTCAGAGACGCTGCTATGAGACAGAGCAGGCTCTAATATGAGTGAGACAATTGCTTATGACACTGTTATATGATGAGGCTGCTGAAAGCTTTAGCCATTCATACAACACACAGGCTTCATTGAAAAAAGAAACACAACCATGGCCTGGCAGCACACTGTGCAAACAAAACACAGTCTTTGTTCAAACAGGATTTCTCTTTTTCTTTTGTTCAGTTAAAATTTACTCCACTGACAAAGCAAGCAGTGAGCACATTTCACAACCACCATCAGGTGGGAAACATGGCTAAGTCTTCCTGCTAGTGTATCTAACCAGCTAAACAGAAATGATGATTTAATTTTGCTTCCTGAAGTATCTACTTTGAGCCCAGGGGTAGACATTAAATCAAGCTATGATATAGCAAACGTGCCAAGTTGAAAAACCAAAAGAAAAATAAATGAGTACTAAGAACAAAGAAAAACTAATAGTGGTTATTTGAATAGTTTGGAATACTAACAACTGAAAAAAATAGTTTACGTATCCTCCGCACTGATTTTCCACTTTGCTGCAACTGGACTTTTTTTTCTTTTCTGCTAGAAGACAGGGCAAATGACATTGCCTGCTGCCACAGAAGAGATGGATCGCTATGAAAGTAATCTCTCTCCAGTGGAAACCTTGTCTTTCTTTCCTGGCTTCTAAACAGACACTCTGGTTAAGAATACAGGGTCACACAATTGCATATTCCTCGTGTATTTGAGTCAAACTGCAAATACCGAGTTGCACTCAACTCCTCTGAATAATACTGACCACATTTCTCCAGGGTCAAAATCTTAGAAAGGATAAGAAATTACATTACACTCATCTGGAAAGGAGAAAAACACAACGCATTGGCCTGCTTGGAGTGACGCAGTGCATCATGCCGCCGTGCCAGAGATCAGAGTTCAGACTAGTCGTTTAGTTTTGAGCCTTAGGGGAGGCAGGGTATGGTTCAAAAATAATGTGTTTCAGTGTCTGAGAGGGGAAAGTCAGTGGCAGCAGCACTTCATCTGGCAGGCCGACTTTGCTCTGAAGTTACACAGAAAGAGAGGAGGACTTGGCGTTCAGGGCTGGAGGCTGAGAAAACAAGAAATGTGGCCTCCCCAGGAAATAAATATAAGATTATGCTGATGCACTACCTGTATCCTTCCTAAGGAGGCAATAGAAAATTTAAAAGTTAAATCGAGTTGCCCATGACATGCTCAACACCATTTAATGGGAAACTCCTGCTGATATTATTCATGAGAGACACATTTCTTACCAATACAACTAAAATAAATAGAAAAAAAAATTAAAAATCCCTAAGTACAAATCCTTTCTCTGTTTGATAATGGGTAGTGAAGAGGACAGATGCATTTTCATGAAAGGCACCACATGGAAGAGAAAATTTCTCCTCTTTTATTTTTAAAAAGGGTGCCAGATGCAAATGTTTCACCGGACGCCTATAAGTACTTAAAATACAAAACACTTTCTTCAGATGCATTAAACACACAGTGAGGCACTTTAAACACACTTGCTTTGTCAGACAGGCAGCTGGCACCACTTTTGTAATGAACAGGACAAACATTCTGTCCAGTGGAAGTGTTACCAAAATATATCAGGAGGCTCAGCTTGACTTGCACTCACAAATATCAAAAGCAGGTTTTTCTCAATACTTTTCTTAAAGATTAAAAAAAACCCCACCATCTGATTCTCATACTCCAGGCAGGCAAGAATAGTTTAGATTTTCTTTTTTAAACAGGTCTCTCTGCAGAAGGTGCACGCTGGCCCCAGGTCCTGCTCTCTCATCTCCAAATGGTACAAATCCCTCCATACTAGCCTTTCCCAAACACGCACCATTCTGTGGGTGATCAAAAGTCTCCCCTCTCTTCAATTATTCTGCCACAGTAAATAGAAAGCCTTTAGAGGACAGCAGCCGCATCAGCAAAAGCATTAGTTAAAACCATATGTGCTATCAAACTTCATGACTGCACTCGGTGTAATTAATTTTGTCACCTCATACATTTCTGGAGGAAAAATGAGAAAGAACATCACCCAGCAAACTAAGAAAGCTAGCCTTCGCAAAAGTGAAGTGTGTCTTTTGTAAGACCACAACATTTAGGGCCACCAAACTAAATGCAGTGCAGAGTTTGCCTCATTTACTGACAAATGCCAGAGAAAAAGATTTTTTGTAGAATGAGGCGAAAATTAGACACCCCTAAAACAGAGCAAAATGCCAA
>VXBX01000891.1:713385-740099 GCA_013400415.1 Scytalopus superciliaris
TAGACTGCATTGGCTTTGTTGGTTGAGAACCTCCCGCTGGCCCTGGATGAGAACCAAGCATCCATACTGATTTTGTTACAATTCTCAGCTACTTTTGTTACTACAAACCATGAACTGTTGCTGACTCATCTGTGGTCCCATGGGCACAGAAAAAATAATGTATGGAGTCATGCAGTGTCTCCATGTATTGTATTCCCCTTTAGATGACTACTGCTTGTACACCCAAGAGTGCTTTCTTGTGGGGTGCCACACAGTTTCCTGACATCATCCTTCCTAGTGACTGTGCATATGAAGAAATGGCTGGCAGAATTACAGTCTTTTGATTTCTATCAATGACACTGAATGTGTGTTTTGCCAGGATGAAGATTTAGGTGAAGATGAGCCATCCAAAACCCTGACCAGTGTACTGGCAGTGAATCACAGTTCGTTCCCAGAGGCACAGAAAGACCACACGGACTCTTTCCAGAGGGGCAAATATGCATGAATTCTGCGGTGGCATGCTGTGGTCCTCCTGGGCCTCTGTATTTTGGGTCATCCATATAAAAACAATGGCCAAACAACCTTTTTGAGTGACATCAGAGGCTCCCATGGTTGGATCTATAGACTGAAGTACAGATTACTGTTATATTCTCCTACGGAATTTCATCTTCAGAGCACTTCAAAACTTTGGCTGATGAAAGATGTAGAAATGCCATTAACTGAATACAGTTTCATACAGGAACATCATTGCTCTCTTTTATCATCCACTTCGACCCTCAGTCTTCTTTCATCCATCCTTTATGGTGCTGCTCTTACCCACTAAACTCACTTAACACGGAGCCTACACATGACAGAGGACAGGTTTCCTGAGGTGCTTTACTCAAAGAACACTCCTCAGGGTTAGCTCCCAAAAAGCTGGCAGGTGCCCTCTATAAAATCTCCAACTGCATGAATTCAGTTTCCCTCATTTTAGCACAGTTTAGATCTGTAAGATTTGATGCTGCAGGGCCAATTTGGTGTGGGTTGTGTTTTGGCTGAAGTGTGCTGGAGGAGGAAAGAAAACTGAGAAGAAAGCCATAGTTGAGGTAGGGAATAATTGTGGAGAGTTTAAATAGCAACTGCATACTGATCCTAATTACTGCTCCCATTTTTATGAACTGTGGTAAACAGAGTTTTATAAATTGGAAAAAAAAGCTCATGTATTTATTTGTTCTCACAAGGAGCTTTTTGTCAGGACAGTCTATAAACGCCTACTTTGATGTGCCATCAAGACTTCCTCCTTTAAAACATTTTTCTCAGCCCCTTTGGTCATGGACGCTGCAGGTGTCAGACCGTGGCTTTGAGTGGGGAGGGAGCATGCTCTCCTCAGACATTCAAAATGAAGCATTCATTATGGCATATGCCATCAAGAATGACTTGTTTTTATATTCTGCTCAGTGAACCAAGATTATCTACTTCACTGAGAACAACTATGAAGGAGACCATCTCCTTTTGTTTATTCTGCTTTCAGACAGACATAAGGCAAGTTCAATGAATGACACATGGATGCTTCAAAAAAGTTGTTAACTAGAACCATTCTATGGTTTTCCATTCCAGAGCGTCACCCTATCCCTGATAACATTGTCATCCCCCACACCTCTGAAGGGAAACTCCCTTATATCTTACCCAAAAATGCTTTTTATCCCTTGAAATACAGATGCAAGGCTAATTTTCTTGTCAGTGCAGGTTACAGCTTGTTGGTCCAGATCACATTTGCAGTGGGAATTAATGTAATGCTCCCTTTTCATTTCTTCTGGTCAGCAATCACTTCATTTCTGAAGCAGAATACTGTGTGAGTCTGCTCTATAAAGGCCTGTCTCATGAGCACTGTAGATGTTCTCGAGGCACAAGTCTGACAGTAGTCCAGGTAACTGTTACCACCACCTGAGTGAGGCACAGGATAATAATAAAGATGGCAGCACACTTGGCTGTGCTCTTGTATTTTCATTTTCTATATTTCAAAAAGCTGTTGGTGTGCTCCAGCTTAAAAATGAAAATAAATCAATTACTTGAATTTCCTGAAGAATTGTTTGAGCCCTATCTTTAATAAGATTTCAATAAAAGACCTGCTTGTATTCTCACGTTACTACCACGCAGCAGATGAACTAGCTGTCTACAGGAGGGTCCTTTCCATCACATGTATACTTGAAGTTTTGGTTGGTGATACTCATAGCACACCCTTGAACTGTGTCTCCATTCTTCAACATGACACTAAAAGTGGACTGTGCTGCTCTGGAGCCTTTTGTCAGCTCACAATGATTGAAAGATCCTCCCCGAGGCTCTTTTTTCCTTAATATCATGCAGAATTTCTGCCTTCTCTTTCAAAAGAAAATTCCTTGTTTAACTTCTCTAGGGTCACTGTATACTGGTGCAGAAAAACAGGTGCAAGACAGGTCTCTCTCATGTTAAATTTCTGTTCACTTCAATTCTCCATAGATGATTCACATCATTGCTGGATCAAATTACCTGGTTTTAACTACTGACAGGATCAAATTAACAAGAAAAATGGAATATAAAATGAAACACATTGTAATGAGGGTGTGACACACAGAAGCACTGCTAACAGACATAAATCTGTTCCCCTGTTCAGAAAGGTACCTGTACACTCCTTTAACTTGCAGCAGGCCAACAGTGAGCAGATGAGTTCTACAGGATGAGCAATGCATTTGAAATAAACTGCACCTCTGCCTTCAGTGACCGAAAGCTGCTGTCACCTGGATTCAGGCATCTGCCAAGTTCAGAGGACACAGGTGTGAAACTTCTGTTTTCTACAGAAATTTCTATTTCAGAGTTGACTCTAAGAAAGGAGTGTCACACTATGGAGACAACATACAACATCAACAACCAAGTTAAGCAGAAACCAGTACATTTCTGTCCTTTGCAAATCAAATACACAGACCTGGCAAATTCACAGTGTGCATTAAAGCAAACATAAAATACCCAAGTTACTGGTGACCTTGCCAGCCCTGGAACAGAAGAAGCATCATGAGAAAGAGAAGTTGTTTACTTGAAAGTGAATGCAGCTCTCTTTCTTGGAGAACTTGTCTATCTGCATGGCATTATACCATACAATACGGACATAACACTGTTACTGCTCACTACTGCAATAATCTTTGCACTGAGACCCATTCTACTCCATTCTATGCAATAAGCTTTTGTTTCCCTTTGACACCATAGTGCAAAATCCTGGGTAACTTCAGCAACACAGGGGACTGAATGTCCATTATTTGCTTGTGCTCAGCCTTCCTGTACTTCACTGAACATGCATATTAAGAACGAAGAGTTTCTGAACAGATATAGCTTAGGTTCCCAAATTAATCTGATTATTATACTAAGCAGAAGGCCCTTTCCTCAGGTATTTACTTATTCACTTGCTCTAGCAAATACCAATAAGTAACAGCAAATAAAAAGGCTGAAGAAGGATGTCACAATAATACCTAACTGCTACTTCTACAGAAAAGGTTAATCTATGTGTATGTTGAAGTGACTACATTGAAATCCAGAATTCTATTCCCTCATTTTGGATGTTAGTTCTGCTTTCAGCATCACTTAAAACCAAAGAGACACAATCCTGTTTTTTGTTTTGTTTGATCACATGTATTCATGCCAATATTTAAATCTTGCAAGTTTCATAAATTGAACTGGAGCACTGATGAAGGTGAAAGAACAGAGGACCATTTTGTTAGCTTTCAGCGCAAAGAGACATGGATCTCAGCCACCTCAGCATCCTTTCAGCTATTAAGATATTTATTCAGCAATAAAAGATTTTAGCAATCCTGTTATCCACTTCACCTTACTTAACACTATTTGCAATCCTTTTGTTTCTTCCAGAGAAGACATTTTACACATCTGCAAAACTACTTAGACTGGAGATCCATTTGTAAGTCATAATCTTGTTTCAATGAGTAGCACATTATGGTCAGTAAACTAATAAGTTTTTATGCATACCTACTTTCAAATCATTTGAAAAAAATTATATGGTGTATAGATATGCAAAACAGCCAGAGTTAACAGATGTTGCCCTCTAATCTTTAAAGTCTCATCCTTTACTTTGGAGCTGCAGAGATAGGTATTTGAGAGCTCTGAGAAGACATATACTCCTGAATACAATTCTGTAAACAGCAGGCATTTGTAAAAGAGCTTGCTGCACTTTTCATAAAAACAGACTCACAGAAACTGTTTTCTAAAATAGAAGCTTTGATGGATAGGACCCACTGGTTCAAATCAACTTGTAGTAAAGCACTGTTGGTGCAAATTTTATACCTCCAGATCTTACTTCTCAGTCAAATTCTACAAAGTTTAAATTCAGAGTCACAAGAATTCACTGTGTATCCCAAATACAATAGTCTAAACCATCATAGGAAAAGGACAACACGGAAACAAGTTTAGTCTTACAACTACATGGAAATCTGTTGGGGGAATCATTGGTAGTATATGCATGCACCATGACTTGCTTCTCTGTAACAATATTAATTGGCATAGTATAAGGAAAAACCTAGTTTATAATTCTAATTAAATTAGAAATCTGTGTTGCAGCAGCAATTTCATCCTGGAGTGCCATATATTCCTATTTCCCCCCTAAGCCAAGGAGAAAAGGGCAAAGAACAGTGAGAAATACAACACCACTGAACAAAGAACCTCCACTTCACATCCTCCATTCCTCACAGTTCTAACAGAGGATCTCCAGCAGCAGCTTCCTGCACTTTAACCGCATTATGCTGTTTAAAAACAATCTGAACAAGCAAGTCAGAGTTATCACTGTGTCTTTTCTGTGTGTTACTCTTTCTTTTAAAATAATCTGTGCATCTTAATGCCCCAAATTTGGAAGTGAAGCATTCCTGAATAATAATTCCTTGGTATACCATTTCACTTCATATGCAGAAGTTTCCTTCACTGACGGCCTGGAAGAAGTGATCTAAACCATTAGATTGTCAAAAGAACAAAGCAATGTGGAGAATGTTAAAACTCAGTGAAATTACTTACCTGTGCCAGTAAAGTTAAATTCTTTTCTGAAGTTTACTGCTTTTCAATCCGGAAATAATTTCTTTATGCTTTCTCAGTTTAGAGAAAATAGTGGCACTTGCAAGCCCCTGACAAGGCAAGAGACCTTGTGTGCCGGGATTGTGTCTTTTAGGCAAAGTGTTTCAGGATCACAACCTCACGTGCATCTCACCTTAATAATTAGGTCCATTTTTTATTTAATTTGTAAGCATCCTTAGATCTTCCTAACCTTTCTGAGACACAGTCAGGATAAATACATCAAAGGCTTAAGGCAAAAACATTGGGAACTAAAGCCCAGACAGGCAGCATTTGAGACACACTCTCACTATTTCTTTACCAATCATTGCAAAATAGAAGTTCAAAATTATTTGGGGGGAAACAAAAAAGAAAAAAAAAAAAAAAGGTGGTGTATAGCTGTATGCCTTACTCTGGATGAAAACACTGAAGTTACTAATTACCTACGCAAAGCAGAGGATTCTGGCTGTAAGCAATTACTTATGAAAGTAACAGTAATTTGTCATCTATCCTCACCTGGTCCCCTCCACAGTCAACTATGCACTCTCAGAACCTCTTGCATGTAGGTTTGCTTTTCAGGATCAGTAATTTTAAGTAGCTCAAAATCTACTCACGACTTAACAATGGAAGAAATGAGTGGACTTTAAACCTATTTTCTCCAGTGGTTTGCATTAATTTTCTTGTCAACAACCAAGTAGAAACATTTCCTCACTTTATTCCTCAAGTCTGTTCCTTCATTTATCTACTGAAAGAACAAATAATCATAACACAAAAGTCCTGAAAATGAGAAACAATAGTCATTGATGATCAGATTTCCACTACTCATAAGCTATTTTTAAAAAACCCACTAAATCAAACACACATCATTTCCCTTTCTATCAGTACAAGTATTGTCTGTATTCTCAGCAAATATAATACAGAAATGAAGAAAGGTAAGAAATTTTAAAAAATGAATGAAAACTGGGGGGTGAAGGCAAGAAGTTAGAAAGACATAACCTTGAATAATGAGGCAACGTGAAGAAGGTTAATATTCTGTAAAATTACTTACCTTTACCTCTACCTCTAAAGGCAAATTCTAGTCTGAAGTTTACTGGCATTCAATCTGGGAATAATTTCTTTATGCTTCCTCAGCTTAGAGAAAACAGTGGTACTTCTTGTAATGCTAAGAAAGCAGGCTAAGTGAATGGGTCTAATTTTAAATATCAGGGAGGAAACAAGTCACCAGGTATGCCTTATATTGAAAATAGGAATTTATTCTTTCCTCCTTCCTGCTCTAGCTTATAGAAAACGGTGCAGACTGAGTACAGAAGGATCATGCCCATGGAACATTAGGACTCATTTTATGTGATCAGTTTTGGAGCTGCACATTTTAAGGGAAAGTAACTTTATTTAGCTATCTTTGAATGACTAATATATTCACTACATGAACTTCAAATGAACTACATAAATCTAAGCCAGGTCTGTGTTAAAAAGCAAACCTGAACAACAGAAATAGGGGGAGAAGTATGAAATCCTGCAAACGTTTTGCTCAGACAGGCTTAGAGTTTCTTAAAATATGGCACACCTGATTATGCCCGTAAGTTCTGAAAAAAGGGGAATGCTACACTCTTTACTCACACTGTAATATAACATTACATGTGTTATAGAAAGATTTCACAAGTGTAGGCTACCTATCCCTGTACAAATATAGACACTTCTTGGAAATGATGGACAGTCTTCTGAGGAGAAAAAAAAGACTGTCCATGTTCTCATAGATGAAATGCTACCAAAAATGCTAATTGCAAAGCATATTTTTAATTGAAACATACAACATAATTAGAATGGAATATTAATATACAACACCTTTACGAGCAAATGCTATTATACAAGAGACAACGACAGAGTCCTATTTTGGAACCACGTCCCTAAAGCTAATATGCAATCTAGTTAACATGCAGTGACTTCTTTCAATCTAACTACTCATTGAGAAGCAGTAGGAAAGAAGACTCTTTTATCTAAGAAAGAAGGAAAAAGAGGATACTATAATGAACAACTTAGAGTCAGACAGAAGTTGCAACATCTTTTTATAGAAAAAGATGTTTGCTGAAAAATGTGTCTCTTCCATCCAAAAAAAGACACTTTCATGGGAGCAGAAGAAATGTGAAGAACTATTTTTACATTCAAAGTACAATTTCTTCAGTTTCAGTGTCACCAAAAGCAACTGTAATGAAAACTTACTTTGAGTCAATAGCAAAATCATAAAATTTTCATTTTCAGTTGTTTGTAAAATATGTTGTTCTCTGCTCTTTCCATTCTCCCTCCTCAGAAGTAGGTATATAGTTTTGATAAAACTATATACTTCATTAAGAGAATAGGTGGCAAGCCTATAAACTATGCAAATAATGTTTGGATTGCAAACCACATTTACTACACTTGGCTGATGGAAGAATGATTATTCCATGTCTCAATTCACTAAGAGCATATTGACTACTTAAATACACAACATTTCCTGTACCCCTAATAGCTTCCACAGTTTGGTAAACACATTCCATGTATTACAGTAAAAGATTTCAAATCCAAACTTTTCTTCCACAGAGCATCCTGTATTTATACATCTTAGAAGGTTATGGAAGGAAAGGGTGGAATGCTGCATGCATTTTGTAGCAATTGTACTGGGGTCTGTTAAAACACGTGGTTTGATTTTTAAGCCATGTAATAAGAGGCAGAACCCCAAGCCTCAACGAGTGTGTATTAGAAAGCACACATTATGCCCTCTATCGAAAATTATGTAATTTGACAGCAAAATGTAAAAGTAAGCCCATAATTACCTTAAGCGTCTGCCACACAGTCAACCCTCTGGGCTCACAAGTCAAAATATTGTGCTAGAGCTCCCAGAGAGCAGTGGTAAGGAGACAAGGGAGGGCCAGAATACGACTTTAGGGTTAAACACTATTCTGAGCTGCTTCCTCAACCCCATGACTCAGAACGTGTGGGACTAACAGCCCTTGCATGCAGAAGGGTTTCTTCATCTATGGCTGGGTTATCAGGGCCAGCCTCCCTCTGTGTATGGTAAAAGAGCTTGTGCTGCCAGTGATCTCTGCAACGAAGGAGTGACAAAGAGCCATATTGTTCCAAAACACAGAACTTCCATGAGTACTATTCACCTGAAAAACAGCCAGTTTTTGACAATGTGCGCATGGAATAATCCACCCACTTGCATCTTAAAAGTTGTGATGCTTTTTGTGGACACCTGAGATCCCGTTGCATTTTTCACAAGAGCAGGAGGCTTGCCACATTATTCTTGTACAGAGTTTCCTGTCTCCTCCTACTGTGTCTCCGGGGTCTTAACTGCTGTCTTCTGCAAAGCTGGCTACATTTCATGGTACTGTAGATAAATAGTTGTAAAAAAGATTTGGAGCATAGAGAATGAAAGGCCTTATGCAAGGTATATAAATATAAGGTTTCCCCCCACGCAAAGAGCAATTCTGACAGAGTGAACACATATTTATTTATCAGTTACATCTGCTAGCCCTGTTCATCATCCTCACAGATCCACTGACTGAGGTGCGGTTTCAAAAACATTGTATGAAAAAATGTGTGGGATTCACAGCATATAGAGATGCTCTTTGATTTCATATCCAAGCTCATGAACTTTGCAATAGGTAGAATTTAGCCTTTCATTTGTATTGGGCCTCTCATGAATCCAAGTCTTTATACACAAACTCACCCTCAACAATATGTCAGGGTCAGCTATGCTTGCATTAACAAAAAAAAAACATATGCTCTGTAGAATTCCAAACACACTTTTGTCCTGTGCTATGAGAGGAAAATGTTCCTACAGAACTTGTGATACATTCAGTGGTACCCACTATGGTATATTCCTATGGAAACATTATATAAAAGCTGGAGCATTTATAAAAATAATCAAAAAGTGATCACATTGAGCATGAGACTGTTGCAATGGTTGACTGCGCAACTAACAAGATGGGTTGTAGACCTGAGATTGCAGCTATGTTCTTAGTTCCTATAAAAAGCATTATCAAGTCCAGCAGAGACTGTAGAATGAAACCAAGTATTTTGAGTGAGTTTCACTCTGCTATTCTTGCTGAAGTATCCAATAGGAATAGTAACACTACTCTATAGAGATCGTAGAGGCAAAAAGGGAACAAACAGTAGAAAAGTGGAGTGCAAAAGGAGGGAGAACAGACAAGAAAGAGACAAACAGTAGGACATTGCAGCACTACAGAAAATCATCTCCACCCTTCTTAGCCAAAGGGAGAACTGCAGGGATACCTGACCTGCTGATAGTGAAAAAGGCAATAGAAATAAAAGCACAACTCCAGATACTCTCAGTCAGAGAACAGAAAGAATAGAGACAACAAGGACAGAAAAGTAGCCCCAGTAGCGAGTACACTACAATCAACGACAGTGGCAGGTGGAGAGTGTCACAAAAGAGGCAGAATGTAATTTTAATATGATAAACGGCTTTCTTCCATTTTCTCAGTCCTTGCCTTTGGGAGAACCTAGTATCATGTCAGACAGTGGAAGCTTTTCTGCTTTTGAACTTACCTGCCATGGGGAACTTTTTGTAACTATAGGGTTAATACCATTGTCACTTATTTGGGAAGTGTTATTTGGAAATAAGGTAGTTAAGCACTGACTATTTTAAAATGACGGAGTGATGGAGAGGCAGAGATCAGGGTGCCAAGGAGAAGAATCCTAGAAGCAATAGAATGAGAATTTGAATTCACTAGTAGAAATCCTGCCCTCAGTGAATATAATAATGACATTTTCACTGGTTTCAGTGAAGGAAAGATTATAGACAACCCATGGACAAAAACTGAAGAACATTCTCCATGTCAGGCTACATAGATGCCTAGCGAAGAAAATATTGTCTTGTAATACATGATATTCTAACCATAACACGACAGAAAAGGAAAATATTAAACCTGTTTTAAGTATTTCAAAGGCAGTTTAGAAGAATAATTAGAATCATACATAAACCTGTGGTTATTGACATATTAAAATAGTTCAGGACAAAGATATGTTGCTTAGAAACTGAATTTACAGTAAAGATCAAACATGCTCAGTGTTTTACAAAAATCCAAGAATCACTCTTGGCCACATACTGAAGTCAGATAACAATAAGAAGAAATAAACACACACAAAAAATTACTGCTGTTAATTCATGTGTTAACAGTAAAACTGATGTGTTATGCATTCATGCCGAAGCCTGCATTTGCCAGAGAAAGGTGAATTAGCAACTGCCATTTTATTTCCCCATGCTTTGCTTTTACAGCTGGTAGAAGGCTTGCAAAGTACTTGAAAAACTTGACCCTTCTCCAGCCTCCCCCGCATGAGTCACCCAACCTTCCTTCAGTCATTAGACTGCACTTCCTGCTGGGATGCAGCAGTAAAACAAATGAGAGACACCAGTTCTGGTCACGGTGAGGGAGGTAATAAACCAGTGACAGGTATTTTTATGAAATTTAAAACTAATTCCCATATATTAGCCATATCAACTAAATGCCAATGCATGGCACTATCTTATAAATAGCTCTATTTCAAAAGACATTTTGAGGTGCTCCAGTTCATTCCCTGTCCTGAAAGTACACTTTAAAGGCAAAATAATTTACTACATTTTATGTGCCTCAGAAATATTACAGACAAAAATATTAACTCACTTTACTTGTACATGTATAACAACATGATTTTGATTACACTGTTAAGGGTAAGTTTAATCCAAAATTTTACAGATGAAGTTTCAGCATTTCATGTCATTATTAAATCCATGACAAATATTCTTTAAGATGTTTGAATTTTTCAGAAGTCGGCTGCTAGTTCACCTTTTCTAGTTTGCTTCAATGACAGCTCTCAGTTCTATCATGTCTTTAATACATCCACATTTCTGGGAAAATCCCACTTTCCTCCCCCAAAAAATAAATCCCAAATGAAGCATTCATTGAGAGGCGTGATCACACTTAGTCAGCCAAACTTAATAACAAATTTACCCTTTTCTGTCCACAGATCCTCCTGGTATTTTATTTCCAAACTTGCCTACAATTACACTAACTGTGCTAAAAGGACTGCTGTCCCCATAAACTCCTTGGGTTCATTCCACAGCGCACACAAGAGACTCATCCCTTTAAACTTCAAGGAGTTCCCACTGCAGTGCAGAAGAGAAAAATTCAGAGATTATGGAATAATCATCTCCAAATCGATCAATTTCCCCCGAAGGTAAAAAACTGTAAGAAAGAAAAAAGTTGAACAGTTCGAGCTTGCCTTCTTGAAGGGAAAGCACCCCCAGGGCATGTTGTAGAATGATCCCGATCTCTTGCTCCTGATGCTTATTAAGAGGTCATAGATCTCAGTTACACTACAGCATTCCCAAATGATATCCCCAGCAAAGGACTATGACCTCTTAGTACAAGTACAGGGACATAAACTTAGAAATATTAAGGGTTCACACTAAGAAAGAGTTTCCTCAACTCTCAGTCATTTTGGAAGAACAGTTGGAATTAATGGCATAGCCGGTGTCTTGTAAAAGACAGAGGAGCTTTAGTAAAAGGGATTGCAGGTTCCAATGTTTTTCATAGATGCAGCACTTTGTGTCAGGGCTAAATTTCTATGCAAACATCACGCTGGATTTCCATAACAGAGTATTAAATACAAAAGGTGTCTTCCTCAAAAGACACAATGTATAGCTCAGAATACCCTGGGTGAGTTAAAATATGCTTACTCTTTGTCTTAATCCAATTCCTTCTAACTGATTATGGAAACAGAAGTGACTTTGAACCATCTCAGACAGGATTTTACGCCAAGACCAGTCAGGGATTGGAATGCTTTTAAGGACTTTTCTCCTCCAATTAATCTCTTTTTTCATAAAAAGCATTTTTTTAGACCCTCCAGATGATGCCTGAAAGGACAAACAAAGCCCATATAGGTGGTGTGTTAGTGAACTACCACATTGCCCAGAAGCCTTAACACTGTACACTTGATTGTATAAACATGAATTAAGGTTGTTCTACAACTGTATTAAGCAAATTGTTAAAGAGCTGTGGGGTATTTTGCTACATTTGGTTTTCAAGCTATGAATTTAACTGCTGAACATATAAGTAATGATAATCTGTTGTACCTTCCATTCTGTTCATTTCTAAATGGTAATTAAAGCAAGTGCCAATAATAAAAACAGCAAGTATTTCAAGAAGATTATTTTAGAAGGTGCAGGAAATTCACCATTTAAAAAGACTAATTTGTCATGGCAACAAGACCTATTTTGTAATACACTGACAATATATTATAAACGTTCCAGTAACAGAGAAGCATAAAATAAACAACAGGTATTTATTTACTCCACAGTAGCTGATTCTCTGAAACACTGCAGTCAATATGGACTGTGGATGTATATATATGCATACATGCAAGACAACCATTATTTTATTTTAAATAGTGTGTCTGTTAGAATCATACACATGAATTCCCATTGTACTGGGTAAAGGTCAGGGTAGCTACAACCCTGTATCAGCAGCAGCTTTACAATTCAAAGTCTGTATTACTGAGGACTGTGAAAAGCAAGACAAGCTTGGCCACAGGATCTATATTGATTACTACAGTAATTGGAAGGAACATAGTTATCACAGGGTAAGTAATGACTATTTTTTCTTCTTCACATATGTGCCAGTGTTGATGACTCCCCTTGCCCCCTCCCTTCCCTTCCCTGCAGGCGACCATCTTCCCTGAACAATGAGAATTAGGCATTTCAGCTGCATAGATCAAATAGTGATTATAGTACTGGTCTCCCAAAACTGGAATGAGCACTGACAGTTAAGTTCTGCACAGAATGCCTGATAAAGGTCAATGGATTACCTCATGTCATCACCTGGCAGATCTCAGAAATTGGACCCTCTTCTGAAACAGGCGGGAGATGTCACTTGAACACTGAGAGAGCAAAGTTAATATTCAATGAGAAAGTCACAGTAGCCAAACAGTAATGCAGAGAGATACCCTGTACTGCCCATTTGGAAATGCTCTGTGAGGAAATGGCTTGACCTTTAGAACACCCAGCAGTGGCTATAAATAAATGGAACAACAGACTGTCAATGTAATAAAGCAAAGTTCTGGATCTAGCCAGGGCAGATTTTCAACAGAGTGCCAGGGAGGCACTTGAACTAACTCTGAAAAACCTACGGAACTGGGTAAGTGCTTGGAAACAGGAGTGATGATACAGAGCTAGCTTGGAAGCCACAAAACGGGAAAGCCAGAAGAGGAACAATTTGTAACATTTTCATAGCCCCTTCCACAACCTAATGCTATTGCACTCACCCACAAAGGTATGTCAGGCACACCTAGTCGATGCTTTCACAATCATGTATCAAAGAAGCACCACATACACATGTCCTCTGGTACAGCCTAGGACTATGACTGTAAGTTGTACTGCTAAGCATGACTTGGGAAGAAGACACAGAAGTAAGGTATATTGTTTACATAAAATGTCTCTTATCACTCTCTACAACTACCTGAAAGGAGGTTGTAGCCACACATAGGTCAGTCTCTTCTCTCTGAAAACCAGTGATAGGACAAGAGGAAAGAGGAAATGACCTGAAGCTGTTCCAGGGGAGGTTCAGGTTGGAAAACAGGCAGAATTTTTTCACTGAAAGGGCGGTTAAGCATTGAAAGGGGCTGCCCAGGGAAGTGGTGGAATCACCATCCCTGGAAGCATTCAAGAAATGAGGGGACATGGCACTTAGTGTTTAGTTTACTTGATGTGGTGGCATTCAGTCAAAGGTTGATGATCCTGGAGGTCACTTCCAATCTTAATTGGAAACAGACTCTAGGTGAGAGACACATGGTATCTTTTAACCTGTAAACCAGTGTACTGTTGTCCTCAATATTCACTTGTATCTTTAGTGAAAGACCATTTACTCAGGAACCTTTGAGCAAAACTACTCAAAAGCTTGGCTCAAGCATGTGATTGCCAAGTCCCAGGATGACTGGATTCATGTTCCAGACAGGAATGGATACTTTGGGTGTGTAAGACCACTTTGGACAAACTCTGCTGCCATACTCCATTTGCCCAGTAAGGCATGGAGAGGTGCAAAATGAGCCCTCAGAGCTCCATACATGATGCTAGATTATTTAAATGTGAAAGACAGTAGACAGCAGAGAGACAGTACTACCAGGAACTAGACCTGGTAACTCCTGTACTGGGTCTGCCTACACCAAACCCCTTTGCCAATGAGAGCACTACAGTCTCCAGTTGAGTGGTTTCTGCTGCAGATGAAGACTTCCTGGGCCAGCAAGGAGGTGTCTCTGTCCATGGTACTCAGCAAGGCAAGGTTGCCCTCACCAGTGTGGGGACACCAGATCAGATCCAGTATCTTACTGTTATGTTGGGAGATCAGGCTCACATAGTGTGAAGGCCTTGGAGGAGACACGGAGTAGAGAAGGCAAACAAAACTATCCCTGCTAGCATGTGCTAAGAAAATCACCAGTCTGAGAAAAATGGCACAAATAATGCTCATGAACAGGTTTATTACAGGGGTTCCCCATGTCAAGAGTAACAGTTCCATAATACAGATCATCAGCTGCTTTCATTTACAAGAGGTCACTGACAGACAACTCAGGAAGTGCAACAGGCTGCTTTTAAAACACCCAGGAGGTGAAAATCTACTGGTTTTATGACTGATTAACAATCTCAATAGCAGAGTTTAATGGCTTCAAAGCAAAAAGGGGAGGGGTTTATGCCTCCTTGCCTGTATTGGCTGTTCATCATGGATCTATTGTTTCTTCAAATGAGCACAGGGGTTTTGAAGAAGAGCAAGAAGGCTATGCAGTCTACTTTCACAGCTTCCAGCTCCAGCATAAACAAGTTCCTTCCATATCTGAGCAGTGCCAAGCAATGTACAGAAGTACTTCCACAGAATTTTCCCAGGAAAATATATGAAAACAACTACCAAGACCTTCATCTATCCTCCATAGGAGAATGCAATTTTGCATGTAAACTTCTGGATGGCAGATTCTGTATAGTATAGCCTTGGCCATTTAGTAATGTATAAATCTTTCATCCAAGTTCAGAATTGCTCTCTGAATTCAAAATTATGATCTTTGGAGGCAGTGAGTGTAGTTATCACCCTATTCCCCCTTTTCCCCAAATATCAAGGATTTAGAGTTGCAGATATGGGTTCTGGACCACATAACCCTGAAAGTATGTGAGTCCACAACCTGGAAACTCAAAGAAGAACATTGAACTACCACATGTGTTGGCTGGGACAAGAAACTGGAGGTGAGGGTCTGCTTTCCACTGTCTGTCAAACAGAATGTCATTTTGTGGAAAATAAGTCAGAAGTTTGTGGTCCAAAGCAAATGGAAAAGTAGAAGCATGTCTCTAATAAAGCAACTGGGAAGCCCTCTAAGGAAAAAGAGAGGCCTCAGCTCAAGTCCCCAGTTCAAACACTGTTTGTCTTTCATTCAATAACTGTTTAATTTAAAATCCATATGCAGTCCTTGGTGCAGGAACTCTCAAGAGAAACAGGGTGACTCTCTCAAGTGAAGTAACTATACTTGGCAAACAGTGCTTGGCAGCATGCCACTAACTGCAATGAGACAGAAGAATATGCTTTTGGTGCATCATATATTTAACTTCCTAGGGTCCTTGCCCTCAGAAGCACTTTTTTTAAGCTCAGATCTTTCTCTGTACTGCAGAAATGACCAGATGACCCTTGCCATGTATCTTTTCTCCACACAGACAGTGGAAACTGAAAAAGTAATGCCAAGAAATGCACTATATTTGGACAGTTCTAGGACTCTTTTGCTAGAAGGAAGAGCAATTCTAGCTAAGATATCAAAGCACGGTACTAAGTGCTCACAAAATTTATCTTGTAGTCTCACTGTTCACAGCAAACAACCTTTGGGACAAAATCCCCTGGAAATTTTTCCAGTCTTCTAGTGAAGGAGATGGTTTTAGCATTACCAAAGCAGTCAGAAAGATGAAAGATTCCTGGGCAGTAGGAGGAAAAGAGGAAAGAGAAGGAAACCATTACAGTGGAATCTCTATTACCTCCTGTTTATCAAGTCCACGATCACTTATGGTGCATGCTGTCTGTGAAGCTGTTAGGTAGCACAAGCTCTTATTTCTAGATATGCGAGAAGGTGTTTCTCAACCACACAGGATGATGATAATATCCATGAAAATTAATCTTGGTCATAATTAGAAACACAGAAATACTGACTTAGCTAGAAGTTCCCAGCCTTGTGATACTCCAATGCTGATGGAGAGCAGCACTCAGAACAATGGGCCCCTAATACGTCTGCTGGAATTCTCTTCAGGTGGCATGTGAGAAGAATCTCTAAGCACAGCTAGAGGGCATGACTTCATTGGCAGGGGACACACAGCTACAACCAGTAACCTTTACAACATCTGAAACAGCACAGGGGATAACACGAAAGGCTATCAGCTCTACATGACGTACTTACTCAACCTGTCAGAGCTCTAGAATTAAGCTGGAGCTCAAAGCATAAGACTAAACTTACCTAATCACCTAAAGGTAAAATAAACATCCCCAGTGGAGAAATACCTCATGTCTTTTACCTCAGAACACCCTTAGCCTTGAAGCTAGTATTGCATGTGATTCAATAGCTTGCTTTCGGGCACGTTTTACAGCCTGTGATGCCAACAGGGCTAGCAGGGAAGTCCCATAACATGCACTAGGTCTACTGACATTCAGGTGTAAATGGCAGTCTTGTGTGCCAGGATGTCCACTGCTGCTGAGTTATTCAACAACTCGGCCAACTAGACTGGCATATTCACTGCATGTATGATGCTCCTTTTTCTAGTATTACTCTGGTTATGGATGAGATTTAGGATGCCAAAGCAACCTACAGGATCTTGAAAAGAACCAAGCTTGAACTGAACACTTTTGAACACAGAGCCAGTCAGTGGAGAAGCAGTTCTCACATACATGGGAGACTTCATAAAGCGGAATCCCTGAGGGCTGAAAGGTGAAATAAACAGCGCAAGCACTGTGCAGGGAAAAGAGGTTACAAGTCAAACTGGAGACAATTAGGGCAAGAAACTGACAAATTGTGTCCTACCAACAGCATGTATGGCAGCAATGCAAAAGGCTGAGTTTCTTTTCCTGTTGGCAGAAGAAGAGAAGGCGCAGTTGAGGGTTTATCAGTAGTGCACCATATTTGATCCTGCAACCATGTTCCCACAGTGAGATCCAAACTGACATACTAGAAAGACATCAGGTTCATAGCCATGCTAATTGACTCTTTGCTTATACACACAACATAGGCGATGACAATGCACAAGTGGCTTGAGTTATTAAATGAAATGCTGCAGGAAGAATAAAAAGCATTAACATCAGACAGAATCACTATTAAATCCATATTTTTATTGCCAATCTTCTGTAATGGCTAAATTAATATAGTTCAGCATCTTATCTGTCCTTGGTTACAAGTACTGCAAAGAATTTTTTGGACTTTTCCCCCCATTTATCCATTATCTGTATTCCACAAACATCACAGGAATTGTCAGCAATTAACATAAATAAATCATCACCTTTTCAGAAGAAGCTTCAGTACAAGAATTTCAGATGATAGCAAAAAATATTACTAAATAGCTCATGAAGGGCCTGTTCCGTCCCCCACTGAAGTCAATGGGAATCTTTTCATTGACTTCAATGGATACTGGATCAGACCCAAATTGAAAAGATCAATAGCGCACACATTAGGATAAAAGAGCAGCTATGCCCTCCTCTAGAAAAAAGAACATGAGTTCAATTCAAACAACAGATTACAGAAAGGAACCAGTTGGGGAGAACTTTTTTCTCCTCCTTTGAACAAATCTGCAAGAGAACAGCAATTCAAGATCCTGAGAGCTAAATCTCACAGAATTGTAAGTAACTCTAATCTTCCACTATCCTCTGAATAGGTGGGGGTGACTGATGCTTTGAGAGATTGGGAGCACTTTAATAAACCAGCTCCCTTCTCCCCATTCTTGTCTCTGGTTGAGAGGATAGAATGAAGATTCAATAAAGCAATTTTATTCCTTCCACCAAACTATCAAAACTTCAGACGAATACATCTAATAATTTCAAGTGCAAAAACTAGAAGCCCCAGCATCAAATAGAGAATAAAAAAGTGGCTAGTCCCATTCTCAAGCATATCATAAGGTTAGTAGAACTAGAGGCAGTCAAGACACTATGATACTCAAATCTCATGTTTCATATTCAGGGTTTTACTAAAGGGTTGTCTTAGAGCCATTTTTTTGCCATCCTGTTAGTTGAAAATGACCATACAACTGGATCAACATGAGCAGTTCATAAATTCTTGTAGCACAGTTCCCTGTGCAGCTCACAGGCAGCTCAGTGAAGTTCACTAAAATCCAGGCAAGCTGCAGCTGGTTCAGCCATATGAAAAATCAGGGTTTGGAGGGCTTCACAACAAAAGGTGAATTTCAGAGGCCCACAGTTCTAGTGTTTTTACATAATGGACATCTTGGGTAACTTTTCCATACCTGGGATAAGACCAAGATAGAAGATACAGTCTGTCCTCCTCCACAGAGAACACAGTTGATCCAAATAAGAGAATAGAGTAGAAAAAAGTAAATTTTGTAAACCTCTTTTTTAACAACCTAGTGACAGACGTGTTTGTAGACGTATTAGTAGATACCATAAGGTGCCTCCTAATTTCACTGGGAGTCCTCCAAAATGAGATAACTAGAGCAATCATGTAACACCTTGTTGCATCAGATGTCTGTGAGGAGAAAGGGATGTGCAATCTGTCCTCCTTGGTAATACTTTTTTTTAGAACCTTTTGAGCATGGTACTCAAAGCGCTTATGAAAGTCCAAAAGAAAGGGTCCGAGGAGCTTGCCTAAAATGCTAAAAGTAAACTTTATTTTTGTCAAATATATATTCAGGAAAGAAAGGAAAGCTGCCTGTCTGTCAACTGTTTGTCCCTGATTAATTAAAAATAATGTAAATCAATGAGATTTTCTTAAATGCTATATTCTTTGTATGAGGTCACACTGCACCTTAAGGCCCTGCATTGAATTTGCCTTACTGACCACCTGTTTAGCATTCTTTTACTTAAGAAATCATCAACTCCAGCCATGCCATTCAGGCCCCTTTCTCTACTCTAAGGGTGTATTTAGGTCATTTATAATTAGAAACAGAGGACAGTTGGCTTTCTGTCAACTTTGTACTCCAGAAGGGTGTGCAGTTTCAGCTTTTGTTCACTTCATTAACTTTCAAACAGTCTGATCTCTACCCATTCATTATCACAAGTTTCCTTGAAAGTGAGACAAAGATATTTTTAGGAACTTAAACAATTTCCTTCAAGATTCATTTTCATTTCCTCAGCCTCTGCTATTATACATGTATTCCTACCTTCATACATGCATCCCAACTTGATCAATCCAGGATACTTATTTTCACTCTCATGTAGCAACACTACTCTCCGCCAGAACTGCTGTGTTCAGGAGCTCCAGGATTCTTTGTACTTAAGTGTTCCCCCCACACCTGCTTTTCTTCAGTTTCTCAACCCAACTACGCAAGCACTGTTTAGTGCATTCTGCTTGCAGCTTTAAAGCAGAGGGAACACTTGGTAGAAAGGGGCAGCAACTAACTAACAAGAAAGGAGAGATGGCTGTATCAGATCAACGTTTAAAAAAAACCAAAAAAACCAGGGATGAATAAACAGAATCTGACACAGTAGAGGGGAGTTTCAGGGGACTGGGACAGGCCAACTGCTTTCTAGGAGTGGGAAAGAAGAGACAAGCTGAAGCCACTAATTTTTCAACACAGAAACAGCATAAGAAAGAAGAAAGGTATGAAGAAAAGGAGACAAAAACAGCCAAGATATTTAAAGTCAAGAAAGAATATCCCTACTGCCAGAAACCATGAGCACTGTAGACAAATACATTCTAAAGATTTTTAGGGGTGATTAGAAAATGACAGAACTGATTGTATCTTAAGTCCAAAAAATACTTTACAGGCAAGAAGAGGCAAAGCATTATATTAATAAAAGCGAACACTTCTTGCTGCAGCAGATTTAATCTTCCATAATTTGAAGTGAGGATTAAAATAATTTCACAAATTCACATTATTTCCTCAACTTTCCTTCTGCTCCTGTTCACTTACTCCTCTTCTGCTTACCATGTTTTCACACTTTGTCCTCAGGAGCAGTATGGCTATCTGACTTTTATGTCATGCTGACAAGGCTTGGCCTATGGAACAACTGGAACCCAAGCTAACTCAGAAAGCTCTCCAAACATGAGAACACACACTCTTCCTAAAACCATTCCCAAACGGGAAGGATGGCTTTCCTTACTTACAAAGGCATAATAAAGAAAGGTTTTTAACATAACTTCACTACACAATAAACACATTTTTCACTGTAGAGGCTAAAACTAAAGTAATATCTAATAAAAAATATAAATGCCTTCCTGTTGATACCAAGACTGTTTTGACCTACAGTGTATACCATCAAAAGACAGTAAATTTAGAGGGCAAAACTACTTCAGCAGATTTCATGTAGTTTTCTCAGAGAGAGAAAGAGGAATCTGGGTGGTCTACAGGTCCATTCACCCAACTCTCAATTCAGTAGTATCTGATCAGCACTCAGTTCTGTCCCCTGACTGAAGCTAAGATTTTATTTTCCCCTCTAAAAATTTGCTTCACTCCTCTCAACTTTCAGTAACTGATTACTGTCATTTGTAGTACAGTCATCTGTAGTTAACAGATTAGACTAACACAACATCCAGCTCAGATGTGCAACATGCCATTGCGCAAATTCATTCATTATGTGGCATTATGTCACTTAAACCCCACTTACAAATACCCTCTGTGCTGACAAGTGACTCAGGAAAACTCATGTATAGCAAAGTATGAAAAGCTGTACAGTATGAATATGCACATCAGTCATATATTCTTTGATATAAGGGAAATTTGTAACAATCCATTTACAGTATAATCCTGTTCCAAAATCTGTTTATAAAGGTCTCACCCAAGAATTCAAGTGCAGGAATGCAATAACCGAGGAAGGAGATCAGATGCAGAGGATGGGAATCAGAATGGAAATCAGAAATAGATGCATGAAGCCACAAAGTGATAAGTATTGTTTACCTGTCAGTTGACATTGATTAATCTTGTGTTCTGTGATATCGCTCAGTGACTCAAACACCTGGAGGCAGCTGTCACAGCTGTGCACAGCTTCTTCTTCTAACTCCTCCCCTTCATCCAGCCTTTTCTTACAGTCTAACACATCTCCATCTTCTGCCTTGTCTTCTAGTTTACAGTTAGGGTCTGAAAGAAAATCAAGACCGTAGTGTCAGGCATCTAAGAAGAAAATATTTAAAAATGAAAAAAATAAAAATAGGTTCTTATGGTAATGATGAGAAGAAAAATACTTGGCCATGAACCTGCATCACACTGTATATTTTATTGCTAGATAAGCAAAGGAGACTTTTTTACATTATTTTTTTTTTCTAATCTCAATGAAAAGAGAATTTCCCTTCTACTCGCACAAATGCAGCTTCATTTCTCACTCAAGCTATTCTTCCATGCTTCAATGTTAGGTTTGTCAATTTTATCACAGCTATTGAAGCTGCTTTGATCATCATAAGAAAGGATAAACCACCTATGCAATTAGTTTTTCAATGAAAAGAAAAATCAAATCAATGAGTGTGCAGGAACTTCTTTTCTCTGTTAACTACAGCATTTCACAGGAAATTACCAGAATTAAGAGACTAACAAATCTGATTTACATAAACATGAAATTAATCTTTATTTTACAACCCACTCCAATACTTTATCACCACACTATTTGACACAAACAAAGCCCTAGAAAGCTTATACCCTGGGTCAAAATGCTACACATACTTTGAACTTGTGTTTGACTTAAGAAAAACCTGATCAAGCTCCTGTGTTCACCAGATCATGGAAAACTGGAAACTAATTATTGTAAAACCTAAATAGTGCACAAGGAAAGCTTTGTCTGTTTGACATGGTAACATGACAGGCATTCTGGGGATAACAGGATAGCTCCAGCCTTGGATCAGCAGTCCTGAGCCCAAGTTCAAGCTTCTGAACTAGAAGAATCATGCAGTCTCACCACCATCCTCTGTGCACAGAGACACCACACAGCTCACTACACTGCCTTGGTTCTGCAGATGACAAGTACAATGAGATAATGTGTAGCCTAGAACTTTTCCTCCTCTGAGGAGGAGTGGAGTAGCTTTAACTACTCCTGACTTTTTGCCCATTTCACTAAAAGCTTCCTTCAAAAGACAGAAATAAAACAATCTGTCTTCCCTAATAAAGCAGGCTGGCACTTAACTTTGTTTTTCCTTGGGAACCACAGTACAACAAGTGAAATGCAGAAGAAAAATGGTTGCATACATTCCAGCAAAAGGAATGCAAGTGTTGCACCACTCTTCCCTTTTCTGCTTTGGCTGCCTTATCTTTCCTTTTAGATATTTGAGAGAGCTGAGTCTCAAATAAGTAATTTTAGAAAACAAGGACAAACTCACATAATAACAGGAGATTGTGCAAGTACATTTTAAGATGTTATGCTCTTTTAGCCAAGCGGGTGACTAACCAGGAGTAGGTTTCTTGGCCAGGGGAACAAAGAAATGGTACCCGTGAACCCACCTTATTTGGCATTTCAATTGATTAGGATCATGCACAACTCCTTGGAAGAAAAGAAACTAAAAGATGCCAGTACTAAATTCATATTGCTGGCAATATGAATTCACCCCAAAATGAAGGGGTGAAGAGAAGCAGGAAGGCAATTCCACTTTAAACCACCCTTACATCCTCTCTTGGCACTCTACAGTAATGTGGGCACAGCCATTCCTGTATTTCTTGCTGCCCACAACCAAGGTCAGAGCTCTCATCATCTCTCTGCATCCTTTGGTCCACACTGCTGCACCCTGCCCTTCAACTGTGCAAACACAGATGGACCCGCAAGCAAAAACTGGAAATGACCCATGTCAGGAAGTCTTTCTCATGCCATGTGGCTTGTGATCAAAACCAAGGAATTTCTTTGACAGGGGTAAAGGGCAGAATTTATTTTTAAGGGAATCACGTTACAGGGAGAAACCAGATTAATTTTTAAAAATAAAAAACACATTCTGAAGGCAAAAATATATTTGCCGTGCAAAAGCCCTGCCTATACACTGAGGTCTTATATGACAAATTACATCCACAAGGTTCTTTCAAGAGTGGAAATTTCCACTTGGGCAGCTACTTCCAAATGGAAGAGTAGCCTGCAAATTTACAAACTAAAAAACAGATGCTAATTAAATAAGAAGACTTTTTGTCATTTTAGCCATTATTGAATGCTCTAAATCTAATAACTTCCATTACCACTTCATTTGCCAAAGTATTTTGAAAAATTAATAAAAGCAGTTAGGATATCACCTGGTTCTAAGCAGTTTGGAAAATTAAATAATTGTCTTAACTGTTGCAAACTGACCCCAACATCATTAAACACTTGTTGGAAGGCAGTATGTGCGCATTGCATACTATTAGTTGTTCAGCTCAAGTTCCCAGTTTCATCTCATAAAACTGACAGCACTTGGGGAAATGTGGGCAATGGGTTTGAATTTTAACATGAGTATTTAAATGCTGCACATAAAGTTTACAGACCTGTTTGTTTTAAAATAAGAGTAGTGTCTGACTGCTTTAAGTACAATGCTGAACCAAAGAAAAGGGAGGGGAGGGAATTCTCAAGACTTACTATTCAGAAACCCTTGCATTTTACTGGAATTCAGCAATACACACACACGTAGGCACACATGTGCTCCTTAGTGCACAAAAGCCTAAAGAATCGCTCAATTTAAAGCTTCAGACTTAGCAACCAGTTATTAAAATTAGAATCATTTTAAGACTAATAATGTTTTGCTTCTCCTTCTGCATTTGCAGATATAAACTCTACGGGGACAGAAGTCAGTCAAGCTTATTCCCTTCTGCTGCAACTTTAGAATACATGCTCTAGCCAACTGGCACATTTGTTTTTAGGTCAACACTTAAGTGGGACCCTCTGGGACCTAGGTTCGAGTTTAGCCTACGACAGCTTTGTGAAATGAGTTCTGGCAGTCTCAGCCCCTCTCAATGAATGCATTTCCACTGTGATCTGCCTCTGTGAAGAGATGTCACCACCAAAATAAAAAGATACTTAAAGAGAGTAAATATCATTTGGATGCTTTGTGAATAGATACCTTTCCTGTTGCAACAACAAATATCTTCCATCAAGAGCCAGTCTAATCTTAAACAGTTACTTAAATTGAGGATAAGCTGCCTTATTTGAGCAGCTCTTTTGAAAGACTAGAATAAAACATTTTATAAATGCAATATGCATTCATCTGTACTTTCTCCTTAACCTCTTGTTCAAAGTTCATGCTTTCCTGTAGATTTAAGGGCAAATGCCATTATCTCCCACATTTCTTTCTCCCCAGTATCTGCAACAATCACAGCCACAATTCCATCAACAAAGATGGTCTTCATAGTAAGATTACTTTTCCCAACATCTTCAAGTACCACTGTCATCTCCAGAGACGTCCCTGCCCTATTTCAGAGCCTGCCCATGTGCCAACTGAAATGTTTCAATACACATCAGGAACAATACACATACATCATCTCAACCTGCAGATACCATTGAAAACTACCTAGTATGGAAAGGCAGGTTACTTTTTGGAATAGAAATAAATTCAGCCTATTAAGGCACCTTAAAAAAAAAAAAAAATCAGACAATTAAAGCACCTTAAAAAAAAAAAAAAAAAAAAAAAAAAGAGAAAACTGTTGTCTTCTGTTCCTAATTATGTTAAAATTTTTTATAAATGGAAATTAAAAGAAGCATGATTTTCTCATTACTATGTTCCCTGGCAGGTGGTTCTCCCCTTCCCTTCTTCCTCCTTTCTCATAAGGGATGTTATTGCTGTAACTTGGTCTAATAAAACTGCAACTTTGGGGAAAATGAAAAATTGCATTGGCTTAAAAGTGTTGGAGGCAATAAAGCCATGGACTTCAATTAATTTCAAGTATGGGAGCGGTTTAAGGCCAACCAGCAGAAATTCTATTCTGCCATGTAAAAATGAGGTTTCACCACATTTACTTTTTATAACCCATATAAAAGTCAAGTAAAAGTAATGAATATCTAAAAGTCATCTCAGTGGACTGGCAAAGACTGTCAGTATTCTTGAAACTCATCTTACATATTTCTGCCTATGTTGCAAGGATCTATAGATAATCACAACTAAAACATCAAACTACCAAGAAAACAGCCTCCTTTCCAATCCATTTCACTGCCTTGCAGTAGACCTCCTTCCAAGCCACTTCTGCATGGAAAAGTGCTGGCAAAAGAAAGGAAAACTTAGATCATGTGGTTATAATTATTACCAGGCAAAGAATATTTCTTCAGCTCAGTGGTAAAGTAAAACTTTGTCGCTCTCTGCTCCCAATAGTGTCCATCGCAAAACAACTGCCTCATTAAATCTCTGCAGTAAGATTAATATGCCGTAGCTGCACTACATTATAACTTGGTACTCTATAAAAAGCACATTTAATGGTTAGAGCCAGAGCTTAGATACAAAGTATTACTATAAAAACTTCTGGCAGTGTGTACACAGTGCGGGCCTTCTGTACTGCTTGCTCTATCAGAAGGTTTTTTGTTTTTAATATCAGCACTGCATTCTTGCAATAGAGAAAAACAAAATGCTCAGTCCTGCCTAGAAACAAACAGAGAACACAGGACATGACGGGAAATAAATAACTATCAAGACAACCACTGAGACTTATTTTAAGAAAATGCAGAAAAGCAGCCATTCCTTGATATACTGATTTCCAGATTTGCAGTCGTCTATTTTCCAAGTTCATGTGTCTACAGCAGTACAAACTGGGATTTTTTTTCAAGTTTGCAGAGAGCTAAATGGCAACATATGTATATTGAGAAGACTTTGTGAAATTTCCCATTAAAAAGGTGCAGAGTCCCCTCACTTTTGTTTACTCTTTGAAAACAATCTAGTTTATGCAAAAAGCAACTGGAACCTATAAAAGGCACCAAACACAAACCCAAAGGATACACATACAAGAGAATATAAAGTCTTCTAGCTGAAGAAAAAAATTAAATGCATTCTTCACCTTCATAAGAGGAGTAACTTCAATTGCTCTCAGATTACCTACACATATTCAGAAATGACTAGCCTTCTAGGAATATCCTTAAGGAGCCAGCCCTTACACCAAAAGGTGACCTCAGCTGAATGAATAAGACTATTCAGATGACTCAGTCCTTCTCTTCAGATAAAATTCAGTGGAACCAGTACCAAAGACAGAAACAAATTATTTCTTGCATTCTCAGAACCGTGTTAGAGAATAAAAGAGTCCTTGTTATTATTGGAAATTAACAATTATTTCATGATTATCAACAATACTTATCCCCGTGATCCTGACTCAAACAACAGTTTTTTCCACCCAAACTCACTGACTTAATTTTAAGGAGCCCTTAATTAGCCCCTGACTGGTAAGAAATTATACAAATAATCTTAAAAGAAATTACCTTTATGCATATATTTTATGAATACAAAAGTAGTTTAAGTGAAATGAATGATCAGGTTTATCCGAAATGGCATAGAGCGGTGTTTTAGGTGGGGAATGTAGATTATTATTATTCTTAATTAAAAAAAAAAAAAAAAAAAAA
>VXBX01000891.1:740138-755891 GCA_013400415.1 Scytalopus superciliaris
AGAAAAAGGAAAAGAAAAGCATGCTGCACTTTAGAAACATCTCACTTTCAGTTGGCTGACCTACAAAAGGCAGAACTTCTAATTGTCAGAAACTGAAAGATAACGGGAGAGGAATGTTAGTTTTCATTGCAAGCCCCAAGAATGCATTTTAAGCTGGAACAGAGAAAGAAGAGTGTAGGCATTGCAAAAACACCCCAATACAAAAATCCCTCACACTGTTGTCAAATGGTAAGCAATCACTAATGAAGGAATTCAGCATTACCAGTCTGAGCGGCTGTGTGTCCCACACCTGCCTGATGGTCCTCTGTTTCATTTTCTTCTACTGTTAGAAAAAGGTAAACAAAACAAAAACAAAACAAAACAAAAAAAGATGTTAGGTAGGTAGCTGAAGTGTTTCAAGCATCTTTACACCAGCCTCAGTTCTGAAAGCCAGCAATGCTTGCACAAGACGGGCAAGAAAAGCTGCACTGCAAAGTGCGAAAGTGTAGACCAGACCAAGACAGAATACAATGCTGTATGGAAGCTACAAATCTGAGAACAGTGATCAAATCGTTTTCATGGCTTAAAAAAAACAAATCGAATTTCCTCTGGGATATTTGTCTTCAATGCACTTTACTGTATTTGATTATGGAACTAAATGAGAGAACAATTCTGGGCTTTAAGATTCTGCTTCCTCCACACAGATAAGAGAAAGCCTTCTCCTGGCAGATGGGAGAGGTGTGTGTGCTAATTCATACATAAGCTTTAAAAAATAATAATAATCCTATATTCAGTAGCAAACATCTCAGCAGTGCAGACAGCCTTGCAAAGGAGAACTAACCCCATGCTGTTTTACTGTATACACCATGCCAGCATCTTTCCCTTGGCTCACAGCTTTCCAGAGCAGTAGAACTAAAAACAATACAATTCTTGTCAGATTCACTATTCAAACTTGTTGGGCAAGTGAACCCAACAAGAGTCATTCTGCTGCTACTTTGAAAAATTAGAGAATGCTGTTCTCATATTCTCTGATATGATGCCTAAGTAAGATTGACTCTCCCAAAGCAAAAGTAAGGGAAGAGCTAAAAGGCAGAACCATTTCCTTTTTATTCTCCCAAAGACCAAGCTCTTTGAGTTAGAGAACAGCGGAGAGAAAAGAATTCATTCTCACTCCACAGGGGAAAAAGCTGAAAGGGGAAAGACTGTACTTCTGCAGCATTTCCACTCCCAAGAATTCAGACCTCAAAAAGTAATCATGCAACTGAGTTAAAGTCCAAAGATTTGAGGTATTTTTCCTGGTTCTTGGGACAAGAGAGTGCAACACGTAGGGTCACATATAAATCTAGACATATATGCAAAAGAAGAGATACATATACACACTCCACAGGTACCTCTTTTCCTCCTCCGCCAACCCCAAGGCTTCATACAACTGGTTGTTTCTAGAATCTGAGTTTCTAGAAAAAAAACACCAGTTTTCATAAGGACACTCTTAGGACACCAGAAACTTGTAACACAGTGCATATAATAGAAAGAGCCAAGTACAATCTCTGGAGGACTCTAAACAATCTTTATCTCTGTCCCAGAGCCGTGGCTAGTAAGCAAACTCTTCTCATCTACAGAGATCTGATAAAAGTTTCCCCAGCCCTGGAGTCAGTCAAGTATTTCACAAAATATGATTTTATGAGCTGATTGTTTCAGCTGAACTTGTATTTTGCAGCCATGATGTTACCAGTACCTCAGTTGGGATAATACTATATGATTTTCTTTGTTATGTTGAAGCAGCCATCCCAGCGGTCCTCACAGCTAAGGGAAACCAGTCACATAAAGAAAGCAGTGGGAAAAGCTCAGGAAAAGCTGAGCTTTGGGGAATTTGTGGTCAAACACAAACTAATCTAAATAGAAGGATTTTTCACTAAGGCACTGAAGATCAGTAAGATCCATTAATAAAGCAAGAAAAATAATAAATACAACTGGTATACAGTTAAAAAAAAAAGAAAATTAACAAAATATTTGTGAGTACCTAAAAGCCCCCAGGGAAACCTCTGTAGCAGCCCAACCTGACCCTGTTCATGCCCATTACAGCTGTTGATCTATTCCCTAAAATTGTTCTCAAGAACAAGCTCTAAAATTGAAAATGAGTCCACTCTTCCATCCCTCAAGACGAAACTCACCTTGGTCATCAGTACCTACTGATCAACCTTATTAAAGGTTGTAGATATATCAGCTGTCCTTAACCATGATAAATGTCACAACTCAGTCCAGAAAAGCAGTTTAAGAACTCTACTGTTTCTTAAGTTTCAAGATGGAATCAAGGTCTCCAAACATGAACCTTTCAATACCTGATTCCCAAGTGACTATGTGCTGAGAAGAAAACAAGATCTCCACTTGTAATTGTATGCAACTGAAACGCAGGGGTTCATTTTTTTCTGCTGTTCTGTCCTGAATGTCTACTGCCACCAGCTGCAGTACCAGAATCTCTCACTGCTCCTGAAAAGTGACTGCACAGTGAAATGTACTCAGCTTCACACTGCTGACTGAGAGCTTCAGCAAACATTTTTTACTTAAAAATCAAAAAAAGAAACATGGATACTGCCTAACAAATTGTTTCCAGGTACGCAGTTCTGTGCCATGAAAACATGACAGCATATGCCTCGTGAAACCAAACGTTTTACAATTTCCCTGCTATTTTGGGATCTGAAAATTCTGAGAGACCTGAGGTTTGCTTTCAACAAAGGCTGACCACTATGTCTTTATTGCACTAAAAAAAAGGAAACAAGTATAAAAGCAGTTAAGTTCATGGCTAGCATCTTTCTAAACCACTGTTCGTCCCTTTAAGGATTCTCAGTCACAACAGAACCAAGCAGGTCACAACAGGCCATGGCATGAAGACATGCTAATAATAATCAACTAGATGAACATATTTATCAGGAAAATAAAAATCATATTAGGGGGAAATACAATAAAAGGGAAAAAGAAAACTACTCCATGAAATCCCCTGAATTAAGGAAATCTTAGCATTAGCACCAAATCTCCTACAAAATAGCATCTCATTTTCCTTTGCATTAAGTTAGCTCCTTTCTCCAACTAGCAAGGGTATTCCTCACATTAAGTGAGTTACAGCTGATAGCATCAGATAAGCTCTTGATTAGCACTTAACACCTTTCCACAAGCAGATTCTGAAAACTTTAGTGCTATTTCAGCTCTCAGGCCACTGTTAAACCCACCTGATTATGAAAGGTAGCATGACATGCAGCCAACGTTAACTTCCCTTAAACATTAACTACACCATTTTCTTTCAGAAGACAAAGACACCTCTAAACAGAATCTGTATAAAGAGAGGCCTTGAATTTCGCTAACCAAAACCGTTTCTCTAGCACTAGTATGAAATGTAACAAAAAAAGCTACAAGGATGATAGGCAAATAAAACAGTAGCATGTACCCTATTAACTCAAACATCAACATTATTGATAATCTAGGACTGCAATTGTGCACAGGGATGTCATCTTCATTAGAGCATATACCACATCCTAGCATAAGGTAAGATGAATCCCATGTAAGTCATAGAATACCAGTGAAGGAGAAGCCTCAGGAAAGCAGAACAGTATCTTATGGATCCAGTATGAGTAAGTGATGTTACTCCTAAACAGCATTTCTAGATACATTTGTAACAATACTGTCATGAAAGCAACAATATACCTTGTCCCTCAAACTATGTGGTTATGGCCACAGGTCACCTGTTTTGTTAGCTGTAGAAATATTTCTCAATTGACTTGTATGTTCCTTAAACAAGAAATGATCAATTTCCTACTATATATTTTCTCAGGGCAACTCTTGAGAAACCAAACAGGAACCCCCAGTAATAAAATTTTGAGAAAGAACCAGATCACCACAACTACAGCACTACACTTCTTGAGAGCAACTTAGAAAAAGAAAAAAAAAAATTCTCAGTAAGGGAAATTAGAATTCCGACATGTCAACTCTATCTCCAATTATAAAAGCTTATAGGTTGGACAAATACCAGATTTTAAAATTTTACTAAAAAAAAAAAAATCTCTCTGAATTGAAGCTGTTTCCATGTGAAAGGTTAGGACATTTCAGCTTTGGTACAGACAGTGTTTGAGGCAAACCCAGGTTTCAGTTTAGGGTACCTCTCACGCTTAGGCTGCTGAATGTCAACATTAAGACCAGTAATTCCTTTTTATAGAAAGAAGAAAACAAAACAAACCAAACAAACAAACAAACAAAACAAAACAAACCCACCATCAAAACAACCCAACAAATCAAGTAGAACTATCAAGGACAGCCAATGAGGAAAATCTGTGGGAATTTTGATATAAAAGTCCTAAAAATGGAATTAATCTCCTGACTGCTCTACAGCAACACCTGCTGATCAATAAGGATTTCACCCCTTTTGCCTAATGTGTGTTCACGGGACACTTGGCTAGCTAATAAAGGAGGGAGATTATTTCATAAAGTTACTACAAAATATATACAGATTTTCTAGCTTGCAAAATCTCATTCATATTCTACTGACTAACCAGGATTCCCCTTCACTGAAGTTAATCTGTAGATTTAGCACCCTAAGGAAGAGCACAAGTAATTTCTGGTTGATGCCTGGAAAACCTTGTACAGAAAAGAAATGGATAAAATTAGATATTTGGAAAAGTACATTTTCACTGAAAGGGAAGCCTTTTTGAGAACTCTGGCTAAGATTTATGGTTCCTGACCTATTACAAACCATAATAAAATAGAAGCAAAAGATAATTGAAAAAACTCTATTTTCTTCTAGTCTAGGTAGATTAATAAATTTTGAAAAAGAAAAAAATAACTGCCCCAAATGCCTGAGCCTCCTTTCAGCTTGTTAAACAAAGCGGGAGAAGCCACATATCCCAAAATAAACTATAAAAATAGATTGCTATTGATTTATCCCTTCCTAAAACATATTCCTGGAGAGATGTGAAAATAAACCTAATATAACAACTAGGACTGTTGGGATAGGAAGTTTACAATATATATTTTTAACTTGCACTTTGCATTTCCTACAATTCAATAATTGATCTATAAACTTCCATTAGCATATGATTAGTAATTCAATTTAAAGCCATCTTTGCACAAAAGCCTTTTTCTTAGGATGGTAACTTTGCCAAGTGCATCTTCAATCTACATGTTTGAATAATTTCTGCAGACAAGTAATAGAGACACTAGCTGTATTAGCATAATCAATACACAATTTACCGAGTTACCGAGACAGAACAGAAAACGTGTGTGCCAATATTTCAGTACCTACAAATGACTGTAATTTCTGGAAGTATCTCTCCACTCTTCCTTTCTCCTCATGGCCACATAAAAACCAAGAGGACATTCATACTGACACCATCTATAGGTAGATATTAAGTATGATTAGACAGATTAATCATATAGCAGAAGGCAAATGTAAGAGCCAGTTGTAGGGGGTTTTGAGTATCCTTTAACTCTATGAAAGCCAATGGATTTTGAAGATATTTCACAATTTGCAATAATGTACTGCAGAAATATGTCTCCTCAACAGTTCAGTCAGGATACAAAAGTGAAATTAAGGAAGTCACAGAGAAATACTAAACACAGGATCACATGTCCATGAATCACCAGCCCAGGCTACACCTTGCTTGGCTTTCTTCTCTCCCTAGGTACCACTGGCACTCTAAGACTCACCTTTTAAACTCTTCTGGCCAACACATGCAAGCACAGAATTTTACACCTGGCTGTGCCACATGTAAATCAGCAATTCAGTGGGTGAATCTTGGAAGTCAACAACCATTTCAGAATGCTTCATAACGGCCTCTAAGATAACTGGCATTCATAAAAGTCCAGAAATACTAAGAAAGTTTACTGAACAGTTTCCCTTAGCATTAATTCATGTCTATCAGCTACTACCCAGAAACCTGATTACCAATTTGACTGCCAAGTGTCTATCTTCCCAAAGACTTGAGTTAGAAGAGTTTGAAAAAGAAATGCATTGGGATTTTAACATTTCAAACATCTACATTCCAAAACTCCATTGAAAAATAGTCCTGTGTGTAGCCACAACTTTACAAGAATCCAATTAATCATATGCATGAATATTTATATGGCTGATTTGTTTTCCTTTGTGCTGTGGCATACCCCTGTTCCTATTTCTATCCCCCCCCCAGCACTGTAACAATATTTTCTTGACACTGAAAATTATTTTCCTTCAAAGATTCCTGTTATATAAAGCATTCTTTCCTCTTGTACTTGTTTTTTCCAGGAGACAAAAATCCCTCATAGCACTCATATTTTTCACTCCACTCTTTAGTCTATCCTAACACTGATCTTGGGTTTTTGTTTTTTCCCCTATGTTCTTCTTGTAGAAAGACCGAATTAGGAGTTCCCAATTAAATTGCAGTGGTTGGAAAATATTATTCTTATGCTAAAATAAAGTATTTTCCTAGGCAGCACAAAAACATAAAAGTAATAAATACACTTAAAGTGGAAAGAAATTATGCTTAAGAAATCCTTTGGATAGTCTTCCAACCCTTGATCTCAAGGATGACAGTATCCAAATGTGACAGCCTAAAGACGTCCAGTTTTATATAACACTATGTGAAGAAAAGACAGAAGATGCTCTTTCCAGCAGCAGAGGGATAATTCTAAGCCCCAAAGCTGGAGGGGATATCTTTTTCTGGATAACTGAGGTAATAGATTAATTAATCCTGCCCAGAATGCTAACTTTGCCTCCACAATCATGCATCCTTGAACAAAAATAAACCCTACTCATATTTCTTTTAAGTAAACTAATAATGCTATATTTTAAAAAGTACTTTTCTCCAAAGAATCTTAGAGCTTTTTATAAACCTCAAGTAAATTTCAGACATCTCTAAGACTCTATCATGCAGTATAACAGATTATAATAGATCTCTGAGTCAAATTGAGGGCCACAGTGAGAATTAGCAAAGCAAGAGGGACTCTCTCTGGGAGTTAGTTGTTAGTATCAGGATCAGGACTTTCAGCTGTCCTGCCTGTCTTAGAACAGGTATTCCACCTCCATTCCTGACAATGTGACTGTGGGCAGCTAATCAATTTTGGGTGAAAGCAGAAGTTGGGAGGCTAAGATAAATTTTAACCTGATTACCAAACATGCACACATTCAGATTGCTCTCAGTATACTGAAGCTATGTATCACCTAAGCTTTCTTACTCAGAGCGACGTAAGTATTTCTGATACTCCTACAGACCTGCATTTTCAACTGTGCTTAAAAAACAAGAAATTCATTAAAATTGTCTATGAAAGTCTAAACTCAGCAAGAGAGCAGTTTGAATCAAACTGATGCATACATCACAGAACCTCAAAGTAACCAACACTGTACAAGCCTGAAGACAGGTGATGTAACGAAGGGCTATGAAGACTTACAATAAAGGTTACTAAGGCAATCATTGCCTTTGGAAGTTACTTATTTATGTGACTAATATAAGTCACTTAAATTGAGGAGTTCAGGCTGTCTGACACTGTTCCAATACCAAAACAAAATACACCTGCATGCTTTAGTGCTATTACTTAAAGACATACACTTACTTGAGTTTAAAAAAAAAAAAAAAAAACAGCAAAAAACCCCACCAAAACAAAAAACAAAATCAAAAAACCCCAAACAAAACAAACAAGCAAACAAAAAAAACCCCAAAACCTACCTCCTTTCAGCTGAAATTAACCATGATTTACCAGAGACCTCCATCTATTGTATACCAGTTTGTTTTAAGTTTATTTTTGATCCCTCAAACTCTTTGCTGTATTCTAGACGACTTTTGAGCATGCAGAACAGCAATATAGTGTCTATCCACAAAGGAGTTTAGAAGCCAAAAACCCTGTGTGGGGATGCTGCATCTAAATTTCCAGCAGTTCTGCTCAGATGCTGCTCAGGTCAGGCAGTACCTGTGGTTTTACCATCGAGGCTTTCTCAGTCCTGGGCAGCTCAACCCTGAAACCAAACTGAAGCCCCACCACAGCTGGATAGTGGAACATTAAATACTTTCCTGCCTGCCCTGGCTTTGGATGCCGTCTTATGGGCTGGTTATTCAGAGTTCATAGACCCTTCCCTGATCACTACAAGACACTGGCAGAAAATGTGTGGGTTGAAATATATATTCCTTTCCCCCTCTTGCCCACATCCACTGGTTGGATCACTCACCTGGGATGTGGGTGGCACCAGCTGAACTTTCTCCTCTGTCAGAAGGATTTGTACTCCTCGTGAGCTTCCTAACAAAGAGCGCTTACCCTCAGACTTGAGGTACACTCATTCATTGTTGTTGGAGCTGCCATACCTTATCTACAATATCCACTGAATCAGAAAAAAGGAGAACTAGCATGATACTTTATACTTGCGATTAAGACACTCACATGGGCAAGTGGGATACGTGGTCTCCAGGTCTAGTTTCCATGAAATAATTCATCAGAAGTAATATTGCAGACCTAGCAGACCAGGATCCAGGTCTTCGCTTTCTTCATAGTACTCAAGCCATTAGAGCCATGAGTCTCGTGTGTGAATGCTTTGTCACCCTCTTGTCCAACAAACACTTAATTACACTTTTGAAAACAGAAACATCATTGACAAAAATAACAGAGCAACTCACACTCATAGCACTATATGCTGCTGTGTAATGACTAACGTCCTCCCTATGTGATACAGATTCAAACACCTTTAGACAAAGCAAAGAACAGAATCCTGGCCTCTCACATCCTAACAGAGCAAATAACTTTTCCTCTTCAGTAAATGGGAGAGGAAGAGCAGCAGTACACCACCTCAATTCCTTCTAACCTGGAGGAAAGGAACCTGTTCCCTTATCTCCAAAAGCTGAGTCAGATAAGTGACTGCTATGAGATACCCTATTGCACTAAAAGAGACACCCACATCTAGAATAGGGGAGGAGCTAAGACACACTATTATTTCTGTGTTTTTTCTAATACATCCTTAAAGTAATTCCTACTCAATAACATTCACAAATCCCTCACCACCTGTAAATTATACAAAGAATCCAAGAGCTTGGTGCAAGCCACTAGGCAGCCAGTCACCTATAAACTAAGCACTTCTGTGCAGCATGTAAGCCCTTATTTTTTTGTACCTAGCCTTAAAGGTTTCTGATCTCTCTTCACTTATTCACATTTGCATCCAACAAGCAAGTCTTCTACTCAACAGATTCACCAGAAACAGCAAACCAAATCTGTTCCTATGATCTAGCTATTTACAAGTCACGTAACACAATCCCTTCCCAGTTGGTGGTTGCACGCAGAGACCAATGCAAACCCATTTCCTCCTTCCATCTTCAGAGTGAAAACGTTACATTAAGCATGGATCTTGACATCCTGTTGTCCTGGAACCACTGAATCAGAAAGTTCCTTCCTCACAATTGTATTCTTTGGAGGTGGAAAATAATTAACTTCCCCACCCCCTCCTCCTTCCTACTGCCACTGTCAAAGTTAGAAATTCACTTGACGCTGGGAAAAAAACCCAGCCATCATAATCTGGTGCCAGAGAAAGTTTTGTTGATCAATGCATAGCCTAGTCTTCCCAAGGGCACTGCCTCACTAGATCATATCATCCAGTCCAGAAACACAGCAAGTATTTTATTTTTGCTTTTAAAGTTCCTGTCAAGACGTAAAAGAATCAATGGAAGTTGAACTTGATAGGTTACCAAAAGAAGTGAACAACAGAAAAAGAAAACTAGAGAATCAATTATAAACAAATGCATTGTTTGAAATATATTTTGCCAGCAAAACACAATCTAAAAATAGTAAGGGTACAACAAGTCTCAGTGACTGTATACAAAAGCCATCTATTGTACAATCAACCAGGACATTTAGACTTAGAAGTGCTTTAGCTTTTCCACACTTGTCTGGAACACTGAGCATCTGTATGAGAAACTAAGAGAGCAGTTCTGCATTCACATTAAATAAGGACAAAATTCCTCTTCCAGGTTATTGCCTCGCTCGAGAGAATAAGCTCTCTAAAAATGGGGTTTGGGACAGAGATAAAACACTGATAATCCTCACTATCAACATCCCGCCCATGTGTCCTCAGGACAAAAAGGGGTTCTGCTTCAACTACTTAACTAATAACTAGCTCTTCCAAATTTGCAAGGAGGCTAACTATTTACTAATACTGTATTTTTCAAGAACCACAGAAAGCCCATAAAACATTAAATAAAGAGGGAGAAGTCACTATACCAGCAGGTATATATAAAACTTCTAAGAAATCTTGAAAGACTTGAAATCTTAATGTACCAAAGAAAAATTGAACCTAATGGCACCTTTAGTTAAAAGTGAAAGTATCAGATGAATTGCTGGCAAAACACCCCTCTGTCTTACTCTCATGACAAAAAGAGGTGGAAAAAAACACAATGAAAGCAACCCCCTAAAATCTAAAATTTCACTGGGCATTAATTGTGCAGAATTTGTAAGTAACAACTCTACGTCCCTTTGTAGTCTACATGATACGGATTGACCTGTACAAAGAACAGTTGCAGTAGGGCATGCACAACATTACTCTAGCTAAAGGAAAATCTAAGACTCAAGTGTGCACACCCCAGAAGAACATGTATAACCTAGCCTAAATCCTGAAAATGGGGGGGGGGATCTTCTACATCATTTTCTTAATAATTACACAGTATAGAGGGTCAAAAAATATGTCTGAAACATAAGGAACATGAAGTGGGGGAAAAAAGCATGACCAGTGTTAACTAATATTCTAAATATGGAAGACAACTGTCCTGGTTCAAAATGCCACTAGAAGAGGGAAATTTTGTGCAGTCTTACTAATGTGTGCACAGAAGAATATAAAGTAGATTTTTTGGGAAAGTAGGAGGGCTGAATGAAAATGTTAATTATAACATGTTATAATAAGGATACCCCCAAGATCAGCCCTATCTTTTTTGCTACAGCATAGTCCCTAGGCATATGGCTAACTACTCCTTGATCATTATCCTGGCTAAAACTAAAGCTACTGAAGTTTAGGAGACTCATATCTAACAGAATTTCTTTCATCTCTAATAATTGCTAAACTAGCATAATTACTCATACTTGAGGTGAAATAGAACCCAAGTTGTCTAAAATTAAAACAAAAACAAACCTCACTACCTCTTTTGGTCTTTGCGCATCCATCTTCTGTCAGAATCCTATGCCAAATGTTGCATTACGATTTAGAAGTACTTAAAAGTATCTCTTGTGCTGTCCAACTTCTACAAAGACAGCAACTGGAAAACTTTAGTGCTTTGTAGTAACACACCGCAAAATGTATTTGAAAACAGACGTGCATTTTTACAGCACCAAATAAAGCAGGCCAAATTCTTTGTATGTTGTCCCTTCAGGGAAATACATATATCACAGTTTTGATTTAGGTGAAATAGTGCATTTTCCCCACCCCCAACTGGGACTGATTCTGCGCTCAAGTAGCCCTGCAGGAAGTGATGGAAACTGTAAAATACAGCTGGGAAAAGATACTAAGAGGTTGTCTTAAGTTATCAGCATTTATACTCTATTTTAATCAACCTAAAAAGAAAACCTCCAAATATCTTATTTTCATTGTTTTACACAGAAAAAAAATTCTGAATGCACATGGTCTACATAAAATGCTAACAGTTTTTCTAGATCTTTTCCTCATGCACAGTTAATTCAAAAGGAAATTTTCTTTTCCAAAATGCACAAGTTTGAAAATATTGAATCATGTTTCAAAACAAAGAATTGAGAGCAATTAAACAAGCTGTAAATTAGACAGAATGAATTATAGAGCAACATAAAGCCTTTCACGACATCTTAGATCATGGTGGATAATGTTATCCTACACATGTTAGATAAGTGCCTCCATACTGACAGCTTCCCCTGTTACACAAGTTAACAGCAACTCAGAAAAACCAAATCAGACTCATCCAAACACACAGCATTACTACAATTACTAATACTTAATGTTATCTTTGTCACAAAATTTCACCTTTATGTAAAGTAGCAGTACAACCGGTAGCTGTTTAGATGTTCATTCCTAATAGTACCTAATCTCAAGCAGCAAAAAATGATGGTCAATATAACTCATGCTGGCCTCATAAATGACTGACCGGCATTACTGTAATCCTACAGCTAATCAAGACCATCAATAGCAATATGCATTGCCAGAGTCAATGAATATTCCTAAAGGTTAGGGATGTTTTTGTTGTTACGGATTTTTTTAATACATAAAGAAGAGCTGAGGCATGTTTTGGCAAGTCCAAAAGAGAACACTATAAATAGCCTGCATTATAAAAAGATGCTAATCTTAAATCTTCTTTATAATTTGTGTTTTTCATGTACTCTTTTATCTTCGGTATCTTAATTTTTGCCCTTTTTTAGATGGCCAAGTAGAAGCCAGCAATTCACTCATGCATCAAACAGATGTTTTTGCTTTTCAGGCCAAATGGAATCTTATGAATTTTTTGTTCCCTCCCCACAAAATGATGATGCCAAAATAACACAGTTCCTGAAAACAACTGGTTCAGAAAAAGTTCTTTGGATCAGTAATACCAAAACTTTAAGTCAAGTTCACATAAATCATGCCAGTACTAATTGCTGGTTTTGTTTATGCTGGATTGATTATAGTCTAATCAACAGACAATCTCATGACTTTTGAGTCTAGTCCATGCGATTTAGAAGCCAGAGGAATGGTTGAGGCTGAGAATAAGCATTCAAATAGTTGACAGAGAAATGTAAAGGCTACTGCTGGAAGGGGATCCGAATGTCAAATTCTCTCTGAACCACTGCTGCTATTTAATAACTCTTTTGTTTTAATTCACTACTATTCTACCTTCCTTGGTACTACAACACACAACCTGCACCTCTGTTTGAGAAACACCCTTTCACTTCAAATCTATGATGAGGAAACAAGTCAGATTAAAACACAGGTACACTTACTCGGGCCACCGATACTATGCATGAATTGAGTTGCAGTTGTAAATTCATTCAGGATGGAAAGAGTACCTAGGTTTCCTTAAAAAGAGGGAACAACCTTCAGGAGATGTTTGGGGCTTGGTAAAATATTTCAAGATAGAAGCCTTCTTTAAGCAGAGCATGGGTATGTAAAATGCAGCTGATAAATGCTTCTCTTTCATCTTTCTAGGAAATAACATTCGGTGATTTTATTTCTGCATGTAGGATACAAAATTACAATGAGTAAAAATTAACTTTTAGGTAAAAACAAAGTAATCTTTTTTTTTTCCCCCTCCAAAAAAGAAATCACTTTCAGAGATCAGCACTTCTAAATATGTGGAGCTGTACTTGTTTCTTAGTGATGGCTTATCTAACAACTACCATTTCAGTGATTTTTCACGTGTGATTTTAGCATAATGAATATTATCTGGCTTTAGTTTAGAGAAACCTGAATTTAACATTTAGTAGGACTATATTTTCATTTAGTTTTGTATAAAGAATACCTGGATTTCTTTGCAAGTAACTATATTTTTGTAACTTCTTTTCTAAACAAACTTTCTCATCAGAAGCCGGTAGTAAGGGCAAAGGAAAAACTTTAAGCCCTCCCAAAACTAAAACCCCATAAACCAGAAAGGAGGGAGGGGGAAGGTAGTCAGTAACCTAAGTGTGATATCTCCAAAGCATGCCAAGTCACAAAAAAAGGTTTACCATTCAAATGGCCAAGTTAAACAAGATACAAGAAGCTGCTCTCCACCCCCTCTTTTGCTTTCTCATCACAGGGGGTCTCCAGCATGGTTTTACTGAGGGAATGGCACTGCCCTTAGGAGTTTAAGGAGTCATAACAACTGCCCTTCCTCAATATCCTTCATTTGCACAGTGCCTCTTTTGGGGCTTGTACACAGGCATCGTATCTCCAACTTCTCTTTCCCCACCTGCTTTGCCCTGGCTAACCTCCGTCCCTCACCTAATGCATTAGGTGATTTTGATCAGGTCAATGATACTTAATAGATTTTTTTATTTTTTTTTCACAGAAACTAGCCTAGGAAATGGGATAAATTAATCAGTAGAATGAAATATAGGTCAGGACCGATGAGTTGGATGGAACTGATCTTTCCCTTCCCCTGCCTGAAAGAACCTGGCAGTTGAACTTAAATTCCTCCTTCCTAAAGTAAAATCAGATATTCAAATTACAATTTTTCAGAAAGTGAAGTAATTTAATTTCCTTGTGAGTTCTTTTTTTTTTTTGCCACAAATCTGCAGTACCCTTGTAAGAGACAGTGCTTTTCACAGAAAATAATTACAACCCTGTTTTTCCTTGGAAAGGTGTTTTTATTATTCTTAAATTATAAGGGAGTTTTTTAAGGTTAGCCATGCCTATTTTATTTCCTAGGTCCAAACCTGGGATGCAATCTTAACCAAGAGGAGGGGAACAGTCAGACTAAAGTTGGCAAGAAACCAAAACGGGAAAGGGAAATAAAAAAATCAAGAAAAATTAAATAAATTAAAAGAAAAAAAAAAAAAGAAATATATAAACAAATAGAAAAGGAATGCAAACAGAAACCAGGGTAATTCAAAAAAGTGTATTTTCAAGAAATAGAAGAAATTTAGTCATTAGCTAGTTCTTAACACCCACCATTTCAGATGAACATTAGTTTCATGCATTCAATATAAAAAGCTCAATTGTCATTTTGTTTTAATGTATTTACCTGCCTTGTATCAGTATTCCCCTAAGATATAAGTTCCAAATTAAGTTATCAAAAGTGACAGACATATCAAAAATATCTCTTATATCTTCCCCCCAGAAAAGGTTGCTAAGTACATGACAAATTGGAAATGTAATGTGTAACTCCATATTTTATTTAGATGTAAAACAGCACTCATGAGTTTAAATAACTCATTTACATACATTCAAAGAACAGTTTTTCAAATAAGCTATTTAAAACACTGTTTATTTTTATCTGTATAACTATATTTTGTACTGACTAAATCAGTAATACTTAAGAAATGAGGCATTTAAATAAGTGCTGCATTGGAGGTACAGTTGAAATTTTCCTTGCAACATTTACTTACAGCTTTTGTTTGTCCACTAAACATGAAGATGTAAGAATTGATGGACAAACTCTTATCCATGAATTTAAATGCTATGTCTATGCAAGCATCTTTCAGCTTCTCAGATTGCATTATTAGCCCTTTCAGAAATCTGACAATCGGACTGCTTTCAGAATACTATTAGTCCACTCAGAAACTGACATGATTCAAGAAAAATAAAACAGGGAAAATGAAAGAGATATTTGAACAAAGGCCACCAAGAATGATAACCTACTCCCCAAAGGTAATTACTGCAGCAATAATTACAGATGATGATTGATTAACTGCCTGGTTTTAGTTGAAAAATAGTAAATAAGACTGCAAAGAAATCTCTATCATCTCCATTCTCAACATTAAGGGGTTTTCTTAAGTCAGTAGTTTATGGTCAGCAAATCCAAGCTACTCCATCTGAATCGTACAATGTTGCTGTTTTCTCATTTTAGGTATTCTCAGGCGACTGGTACGTAGGGAAGGCAAAGTCCATACCTCCACATAAAATGGAAGCTGTATCTTTTGTTTTAAATTAAGTGTGATGTTTACAGGACGATATTTGAAACAAACCTTCTCTCTCTAACACATGTAACAAATCACCACGAGTAAATCATGTCCAATGTCTAACAGGAAAACAATTTCCTCTATTTGCCAATTAATTCTGAGCCTTTATTCCTTTGCACTTAAGTACCTGGAGGTCTAAAGACTACCCCTCAGTTAAAGTTTTCCTGCATCTTTTTGCAAATATGGCTAATTGGT
>VXBX01000891.1:760928-789797 GCA_013400415.1 Scytalopus superciliaris
GCCGCTGCTGCGGGAGAGGAGGGGGAGAGGCAGGCAGGGAGGAGGCAGGGAGGAGGGTTGTAGCGGGGGGAGAACGAGATTTTTAAAATAAATAAATAAAAAGAAAGAAGAGGGGGAAAGGGAGTGAAGGGGGGGTGGTGGTGGGGGAAAAATTCCCGCCGCCGCCCCGCTCACACACATACATACACGCCGCCGCTGTAATGTTATTAGAGCTACACAGCGGATTTCTCGGGTCTCTTCTGCTCTCTCTTTTTCTCTTCAGAAATTAAGGCAGAGCCGCGACTGAGAGTGGGAAAGGTCCCCCTTCTGGTAGGATGGATATACGGAGGGAAGGCAGGCAGGCAGCGCCGGGCGGCAGCTAGCGAGGGGGGACTTATGGCTGGGGCTGCTGCATTGTTGCCGGCGGCTTTCTTTTAATTTTCTTTTTTTTCTCCCCCTCTCCTTTCCTCCCTTCCCCCCTCCCCCAATATTCTCCTGGAGATGCTGGATGTGGTTTTGTTTGTAAAGCAACTAACCTGCCAAATCTCACTCATTATGGATTAACTTTAAAGGCAGTTTTGTTTTGTTTTCAAGAGGGGGAAGTCTTTTTGAGTCTGATGCTGAAGGATTTTCCAATATGATTTAAAAATTAGTATTTTTACAACTCGCTCATCTTTTGTTTTAAAATGTTAAGCCGCTTAAGTTACTACGGCTGGCAACCCCCAAAATAACTTTTTTTTTAAGGTTCTTTGTGAGAGGTAAGAAAACATGCTATTCTCAGTAACTAAATAATATATTACCAGGAGAATTGTTTCTAAAATTGATTGCCTGTTTTCCAGATACAATTTTGTTTACTAAGACTCCCCTCCTCCCAACAAGAACCAGCTCTGTGATTCACTCTGCAAAGCAAGGGTATTTATTTATTTACTAATTGATTGGAGGAATATACATGACATACAGTACATCAGAAGCTATGAACAGAGAACCTTAAAAACTGCTGGGACCTACATTTTGCTGTATAGAGGTTTAATATAAATTAAGTGGGATGATTAACTGTGTCAGTATCGAAAGAGCGATGAGGAGAAAGCATTGCTCTGTGCTTGGAAATCAAGGCAATCTCAGCTCAGCTCATGTAGAAAGGGAGAGAGACAGACACACGTAGATGTTAACACACAGCATCATTAACCCAGCCAAGTCCCTTCACTGAGTTAACTCATATCCATGCTGAAATCTGATATTTCAAAGTAACAGTGTAATGCAAAAGCCTGTGATTTAAATTTTCTTTCTGATGTTCTTATTTTTATTAACTGAGCTTCATCAGTTTCAAAGTTACAGGTGATATTTACTAGCGTTTACATTTGTGCTGTCAGTCAAACAAGTGTCACTATATATCACTGTGTGTTAAGAAAACATACTTTGTGATTGAAGAATGGAGTTGTGTTTGGACATGTATTTTACAAGTAACAAAATCCATTTAATTGACATAAAAAACCACTGCTGCTGCTAGTAACTTTTGGGTAGAGTCCTGCTCGTAGTCATAAAAATAACTCCAAAGAGAACAAAGCGCTTCAGTCCAGAGGAATGGCTGTTTAGGTAGCCGTGTGGGTGCCATGCTTTCACATAATGATTGTGTTTATACATGACAGGAAGCATCTGTAATCCACAGCTGCGGGTGCTCCAGCCCAAAGTCCTGATAAAATCTACACCTATGCTTCTGCATGAATGAAAACAGACTTCTGGAGCAGACCAGAAAAGCAGCCTGCCGTTCTAAAGTTTTTAGCACTCCGTGTTCGCCATCCCTCTTCTCCTTACTTTTCTACAGACAGATCTCCCTTCTCCCTGCATCTCTAACAACTCTGTCGTGCTCGCTGCTACTACACTTTTTGCTCCAATACTGGCTTCTCCCCCCTGCTTTGGCCAATACAAGCACATTTATATTGTCTTCTTTCCCCCTCTCAGTCTCCCTCCTGCACCCCTCCCCATTGCAGAGAGGCACAAAAAGCCCCAGTGCTTGCATTGTCTTTTTTCCCCTAGTTCAGTATTCAGCCTTGGCTCTCACCGAAGTGAGAAGCATTCTTTCCCTGAAGTTACCTTGTGTCAGGAAACACACAAATGCAACAAAACCAGGCTGTGTCAAGCCATCTCAGACCAGTCTCATCATCAACTCCGCTTTATTTCTATTGCTGTGTCACACAGGAAAATCAAGCTGGAGCAGAGTANGCCGCTGCTGCGGGAGAGGAGGGGGAGAGGCAGGCAGGGAGGAGGCAGGGAGGAGGGCTGGAGCGGGGGGAGAACGAGATTTTTAAAATAAATAAATAAAAAGAANTTTTCTCCCCCTCTCCTTTCCTCCCTTCCCCCCTCCCCCAATATTCTCCTGGAGATGCTGGATGTGGTTTTGTTTGTAAAGCAACTAACCTGCCAAATCTCACTCATTATGGATTAACTTTAAAGGCAGTTTTGTTTTGTTTTCAAGAGGGGGAAGTCTTTTTGAGTCTGATGCTGAAGGATTTTCCAATATGATTTAAAAATTAGTATTTTTACAACTCGCTCATCTTTTGTTTTAAAATGTTAAGCCGCTTAAGTTACTACGGCTGGCAACCCCCAAAATAACTTTTTTTTTAAGGTTCTTTGTGAGAGGTAAGAAAACATGCTATTCTCAGTAACTAAATAATATATTACCAGGAGAATTGTTTCTAAAATTGATTGCCTGTTTTCCAGATACAATTTTGTTTACTAAGACTCCCCTCCTCCCAACAAGAACCAGCTCTGTGATTCACTCTGCAAAGCAAGGGTATTTATTTATTTACTAATTGATTGGAGGAATATACATGACATACAGTACATCAGAAGCTATGAACAGAGAACCTTAAAAACTGCTGGGACCTACATTTTGCTGTATAGAGGTTTAATATAAATTAAGTGGGATGATTAACTGTGTCAGTATCGAAAGAGCGATGAGGAGAAAGCATTGCTCTGTGCTTGGAAATCAAGGCAATCTCAGCTCAGCTCATGTAGAAAGGGAGAGAGACAGACACACGTAGATGTTAACACACAGCATCATTAACCCAGCCAAGTCCCTTCACTGAGTTAACTCATATCCATGCTGAAATCTGATATTTCAAAGTAACAGTGTAATGCAAAAGCCTGTGATTTAAATTTTCTTTCTGATGTTCTTATTTTTATTAACTGAGCTTCATCAGTTTCAAAGTTACAGGTGATATTTACTAGCGTTTACATTTGTGCTGTCAGTCAAACAAGTGTCACTATATATCACTGTGTGTTAAGAAAACATACTTTGTGATTGAAGAATGGAGTTGTGTTTGGACATGTATTTTACAAGTAACAAAATCCATTTAATTGACATAAAAAACCACTGCTGCTGCTAGTAACTTTTGGGTAGAGTCCTGCTCGTAGTCATAAAAATAACTCCAAAGAGAACAAAGCGCTTCAGTCCAGAGGAATGGCTGTTTAGGTAGCCGTGTGGGTGCCATGCTTTCACATAATGATTGTGTTTATACATGACAGGAAGCATCTGTAATCCACAGCTGCGGGTGCTCCAGCCCAAAGTCCTGATAAAATCTACACCTATGCTTCTGCATGAATGAAAACAGACTTCTGGAGCAGACCAGAAAAGCAGCCTGCCGTTCTAAAGTTTTTAGCACTCCGTGTTCGCCATCCCTCTTCTCCTTACTTTTCTACAGACAGATCTCCCTTCTCCCTGCATCTCTAACAACTCTGTCGTGCTCGCTGCTACTACACTTTTTGCTCCAATACTGGCTTCTCCCCCCTGCTTTGGCCAATACAAGCACATTTATATTGTCTTCTTTCCCCCTCTCAGTCTCCCTCCTGCACCCCTCCCCATTGCAGAGAGGCACAAAAAGCCCCAGTGCTTGCATTGTCTTTTTTCCCCTAGTTCAGTATTCAGCCTTGGCTCTCACCGAAGTGAGAAGCATTCTTTCCCTGAAGTTACCTTGTGTCAGGAAACACACAAATGCAACAAAACCAGGCTGTGTCAAGCCATCTCAGACCAGTCTCATCATCAACTCCGCTTTATTTCTATTGCTGTGTCACACAGGAAAATCAAGCTGGAGCAGAGTATATACTGACTTCTTAAAATATTTTTAGGCTACTTCAAGTATCCTTTCTTACTCCCTCTGTGGAAGAAGTGTGCAATAGTTTAAGTTGGAACTGGGCAAAATGAAGTTACAGTAGAACAGAATGTGTAATTCCTTTGCAAAGATGACCTGTAGCACAAGGTCTACTACATTTCACAGTTGGACCTGCACAAATAACAACCTGAGTTTTCCAGGCGCTAATGGAATATGATCTCTGTGGGTCTGTTCCTTAATGATAGAGCCATCCTTTAAGAAATCATACTCCAGCTTGTAATTTATATATCCTGATTTTCTTTCCTGCTGCTGGGTATGAATGTTCCAACACATAAGACAGAGAAATAGGAATTTTGTCAATATGATTATATGGTCTGTTTTATTTCTTTGTTTTTGAGAAGACTGGGTTAGAATAGTGGTAAAGGAAAACAACTGTCTTAAATTAATTATTGTCATAATTTGAAAAATACCCTTCCTTTTCCTAGTAATTAATTTCAGTTCAAGAATTCAAAAAATCAGCAGCAATGAGGTTTAATCCATGTCTGTAAATGCACAAGAATGGAAAAACATTCAGCTTTTCATACACTTCTAGCACTACACAGAAATGCATATATAAATGTCCAAAAAGTAAATTTTAAAAGCTTATATGTAAGAGAAGCAAAAAAAATCTTGAATTAAGACTCTCCGTTTGTTACTGGTGCATGAGTTATATAGTATCAGATATCACTCACTTTCATTTGCCTCGTTCTAATAGCATATACAAGTGGGAAATATTAGGTACCTACTGAAGATGTTATGTGATGCAACTCAACAGCAATTTCATGATGGGAGTCTCTTTACAATGAATAAAATGGTTTCTGCATTTATATTTTTCAAATTTTCTAACAATACAAAATCTTGCTACAGTAGATTAAACAGAAAAACAACAGTTTATGAAATATGACCTCTAAAAGACTAATTGTGGAAGAAATATTCATTCCCAGTCCAATAAATCCTTAATTTTAAATGTCAGCTGCAAAACATAAATCCCTTTAATAGATTTCAAACTGTGGTGACAAAGTTGTAATTGTTGAGGCCAGCCCACTCAAAATCAGTCCAATGTGCTTGCTTTGCATTAGCCAGTCTTCTGTTTCTTTTTTTTGTTTTTTTTTGTTTGTTTGTTTTTTTTGTTTTGTTTTTGTTTTTTGTTTCTTGTTTTTTGTTTTTTTTTTGTTTGTTTGTTTTGTTGTTGTTGTTGTTGTTTTATTTTAATCTCGTCTCTGATCTTGTAGGAATTTTCCATTGCATTCCTGAGCCTGGTTCTGGATTACTTTTGGCTCAGATTGAATTGAATCTTGTTACTATTCCTCAATAGATGTCTGAAGTGCAAAGTCTATTTGATCATAACTTTCTGTATCGCTTACTGCAGGATAGAATGCACATAAAGACCCTCAAGTCATGTGAAATAAGAGCCTTGACCTCAAGACACAATAAAATTGGTTAGTTTAGTTGTAGCTCAAAAGGTCACTTTTTCTGGGACTGCCTCTGAGGACGGTTTTAAACTAATTATTACCTTTGATTTGAACTTATCATTTGTTAACAAAAGAAAGAAAGAAAAAAAAATACAGCCCCCAGTTACTATAATTTCAACAGTTTGACTGGCATGCATTTAACATTACGGACATATGAAAAGGCAAGGTCCCTACCTGAGGAGGAGCTTACAGTGTAAATTAGACAGAGAGCACTGTGAATAATAAAAGCAGACAGAGGAGAGATTTGTGTAAGTATGTGAGAAGAGTGGGGAGGTGCATAAGAGAAATATGCAGAGTTGAGAAATGTTCTACCAGTTGACACTAATCATGATACTTTTCTCTCTTGTTCTATTTTCATGTAAGTATGGTAATAGTTTTGGTTTTCTCTATTTGCTTTCTTGTCAGAGAGCTATTCCACTGCAGAAGCCCTCCTTCTGATTTCTTTTTCTGTTCTAGATTCTAGTACTATAGGTAGTATAAGTACATCTTTATTCTTCTGCTCAGCCATAGAAAATAACACTGAAATCCCCCAAAATGTTATATATACTTCCCTTGGCCGTTTTTCCACAGCAGTCCACTGAAAAGTATGATTCACTATTAATAGAAAATATAAATTAACTTGAAATTCTGAGCTTCTGACACTACCATTCCCCAAAAAACCTCTGACGTATCTTTAGGATTCTTTTTTTCTGTAATAAGATGTTTCTAAACAAAAAAAGCTGCTTGCTGTCATTTTATTTTTCCTTCTGTCTAGCTGCATTAGACAAACAAAAATATAAAAAGAAATAAAAAAGAGCCAAATAGCTTTTCCCCACTGTTCTTTAACAAACAGAATGCAATACTACACAGATTTTATTCTTTTTGGCTGTTAAAAGTGAGATGCTATCAGAAACAGGAATATCAGAAAAGGTGATGAATCAAGGTGAGAAATCAAACTGCAATCAATCAGTAGGACCAGATGGTATTCATCCAAGAGCTCTGAAGGAACTGGAGACCAATGCAAGTGAGCTGCTAGCAAAAATACGTAATTTATCATTAAAACCAGCTACCTTAGTGGAGGACAGTAGAGTGGACGAGGTAGTACCTATCTCTTAAAAAGGTGCTAATGATGATCCTGGAAATTATAAACCAGCAAGTCTTACTTTAGTACTAGGAAACTATTCAGAGAATCAGTAAGAATACAATGCTTAGGCAAACAGATAACAACAAAAATCTGCAATTCTTCTGCCTACATTTTCTCAACCCTCCTAGAGCTGCAGGAAAGAGTTAATTGGTAGTCGATAAAGTAGAGCCAGAAGATACAATTAATACAGCATTTCCAACAGCTTATGGTAAGGTCTCTGGCAAGAAAAACACAGCAGCTCCAGAATTAAAGTCCATCGACATTGTAAAAACTGAATAAAAGAGGGAAAACAAAACCTAACATGTCAGAACAGTTAGAATTTTGCCCCGTGAAAGCATTTTATAAACACTGGCAGATTACCACAACTTCCTAATGAGCTGGTTGTATTAGAGATGAAGTAACTTACCTATAATTGTAGAAACAAGCTGTGTGTAAACCAGACTTCTGTTCATGAGCACCCAAGTTCCAGAGCTGTGTTTAGATGACTAGACAGCATCCTTTTCTCTAGGTACTGCAGAAGATTCAGTGGTCAGTTGAAGCAGAGAAAGAGGTTAATTCTGAATTGCCCCTGAGATCAATAGTGGCAATAAAGATGGTTTTGTTCAACTTATTCATTAGCAAGCTTGGAAAAAAATTTCTGAAATAAAGAATGTAAAATTGTTTTTCACTGCAACAGTCACAGCCTGCTTTCTGGTATTTAAATGCAATGCCCGTTGCTCTAGACAGGAAAATTCATTGGTGTATTTGGCTGCTTATTAAGTTAACTGAACTTAGGCAAAACTTGAAGAAATTCCAGAGCAAGCCACTGAACTAAGATAAAATGGTTGCATGATGGCATGCAAAATTAAACAGAGTAATGCCAAGGAGTGCATGCTGGAAAATATTTTCAAGAACGGATGGCTATTATTCAGCACTGGAAAATCTAAGCATCGTTTACTCAAAATGTTACCCAGTATACTGCAGGAGCATAGAAAACATACACAAGCAGAGAAGAAGATATTCAGACACAGTAAAACCAAAAAAGATGGTTAAACATAAAATATTACCATACAGTTTCATGAGTAAAAGATGTGTTTCAGGACATTCTCTTGTATGTTAGTCATTGGGTTATAGGGAAGGCACAACAAAACAAGGAAACATAGAGAGAAGTGCAGTAAACCTGATGAAACAGGAGACAGGACTGAGTTAGAAGGCAGATTTAAGAGAACAAATAATTTAATTTAGAAACAGAAAGAGTTAGACGAGTACTGAGGAATTTTAAGACCGCATTAAAATTTCAGTTGGTACTGAAAAGCTCATGTGTTCCTGTCTCCTTGTGCCTGCTTTTCACAAAAAATAAGTGAGAAGCACATTTAAATGAATATATGCAAAAATTTTTTTTATCATAATATGTAGTTAAATTGTGGGATTTATTGCTGCTGCACTGGATTGAAGAAAACAGCTTTGGGGCAATGAGGGAGCAAAAGATTAGAAAACAAAAACAAAAGCAAATGAAAAGAGGGGGCTAACTCTTTGTCGTGTCCTCCAATTTCCTGAGACTCTTCAGCTGTTCCTCTACACAAAGAGCACATGGCCAGTGATACACAGGTTTGGTGAAAAGGCATCTCAGATTGCAGAGGAAGACCTGAGAAACAATCATCCTATGCAATATGGTTTTCCCTCTAAAACCACTGCTTTTTCAGGCAGAAATCCAAATAGCTGCTGCTATAGGTTTCCCTAACTCCCACGGCTCAACTGAACAGCCCTCTCTGTGCGGGGTAAGGGACAGGATGAGGCAGGAGGAAAGAGTGGCCAAACTTGGAGCCTGACTCCTCTACAAAGCTTAGGACTGTGCTGCTTGACGTCCTTTCCAGCACTGCCAGCCTCTCCACAAGCATGCAAACTGTACTCCCCTGAGAGTGCAGAAAGCAGTGGGAACTCGATGTGATTCTCCTTGTGGAATTTCTCAGTACTTTTTTCTTCCTTGGGACTTTTCCCAAGGGATCAGAGTATTTAGTCCTTACTTAGTTTTATCAAAGTATTAGACATTTATTTGATTTAGTATAGCATCTGCAGCCACACTAGCTAGAATAAAAATTATAAGGGCTATCAATCCTCATACTTCAGGGCATAAGCTTATCACCAGCTGGGGTTGAAAAGAAATTTCCCTCAGTGGTATAGTATTGCAATTAGGTGCATTGGAGGAGGAGGGGGGGATTATGCCTTCCACGGTAGCCTCAGGCATTGGCCAGTATGAGAGGCAGAGAGATACCAGGCTAGATGGACCACTGGTCTGCTCCAATATGGCAATTCCTTTGTTCTTAAGGCTGAATGTTCCTGCTGCTGAGCTGCCCTACTTTGTCATAATGTCAAAATCCAGCATTAATTATAATTCTGAAAATGAAAGAATATTCATGAATTATTATGTTGCAATAACCGCGTGTAATGCAATAAAGACAAAAACAGTGTCTGCTGCAGAGTAAAAGGAAGTTGACAGCTTCAAGCACAAGGTGGTTTCTGTTTCCAGTTACCCTCCAGAACTCCTTGCACCCCAGAGTCAACACCTTTGAGAATAATAAAGTAATTACAATTTTATTTTACCATATCCTGACAACAAATTTGATTCGATAGTGTCTGCACAGTTCAGACAAAGCAAAACACTCCAACAGTTTGACTATATAATGCTGATATTTCTTACGAGCTCAAATTTAATCCCCCAAATGGAGTGATGGCCTTGGTGAACGTATTTTAAATAAAAGTTCCTTCTGTATTACTCTGATTCCATCAGCATTTTGATAGAAATAAAAAAAGAAGAAAAAAAAAAAACCCCAATAGCTGCTTTATTCCTGTCATGTTCTTTTTCTAAAGCAACTCTCTGAGATGATTGCAAGAGTACATTAAAGGCATGCATTTTTGAAGTTAGTCAGTTGTCAAAGTGATCCTGAGGGTTGACAATCACATTTAAGACAAATATAGAAATTTAAAAGAAATGCTTACAAGCAACTCCGTATTCTGGGCAATGTTTTAGTTAGAAAATGCATCCAGTTCAAGGGTTAAATGAAAGCAAAAGCAATCACTTCAACCATGTTTTTGAAGAAAATAAAACAGCTTGATGTAAGCTAAATGAAGGGGGTCTGTGACTTAAAAGGAATGGACAGATAGAGAAAAAGGTCAGAAGATTAAATTTTCCCTAAGGGAAAAGTCATTCTTTGGAATCATTAACCTCCTTCTAGGTCACTACTGAAAAAAACAGCAGGAAATCCTACTGCTCCTAGAAAGATGGGTGCATCGTATACCACCCACTGACCTAGCAACTCTATGGCAAACATAATTGTGCTTACAAATTCTCCTCCAGGCATGCTTGGTTTTACTATGCCCATTTTAAAGCAATATGATCTTTTAGCTGAACTCTGAAGTGTATCCATAAAGACAATATTCCAGGGGCTTGGAGTGTTAAAAAGAAGAATTACTTGCTTAAATCTCTTTTAAAATAGAGGAATCAAGAGTTTGTGAATTTGCAAGTTAGTCACTGAGATTTTATGCATTCACTATTTCTCTTAAGGACTGAAATTAATCATGATCATTGTTTCAATGCATTTTAGTGACTTTCTACAACCCAAAACACATTGATCATATCCGCTGTCTATTTCAAAATGTCTTTTTCTCTCCAAGAACCTGCAACAGAGGGTGTTTTCGAGGTTTTATTGTAAATTCATTCTGCTCCTTCCTAGAAAAGCTAGAGAATAAACATTGCACCGAAGAGGAGAGTTGGGCTCTCATGTAAGAAACACAGTCTTCCAGAAAGCGCTTGGAAGATGTTCTGCAGCATTTACCAGACCATACGGAGATGAACAGTCTTACCAGTATCAATAGAAACAAGTCTTTTTTCACAGTCCAGCCCCAAAATAAGTGAGGGAAACTACCTCCAGTCACCTTGTACCATGATGCCATGTGGAAGCGCTCATCTCTTCATCAAAAAGCAATCTCTTTTTCTTCCCCTCGTGCAACAGAAATAGGACTCTCAATCAACACAAATGCAAATTCATATTTGCTTTTGATGGAAGCTCCAAATCCAGCAAAAGTGAGCAAGGTAGAGGAATGCCTTTAACTCTACAAAATCCCTCATCTACTTGGAAACTGTAGGCAAAGCCTGTATCCTGCTCCAGAATCAAGGATTAAATCTTAAGGATTTTTATTACTGGAAATTATTCTGGCAACTGTCTTAAAAAGTTTTGTGTCTGGTCAGCAATTATTTTTTAAAAAGAGACATATTCAGAAGAGAGTTTTAACATGGAAATAAGACTTGAACAACTTAGAAGGATGTTACACAATAAAACCTCTGAAACTCTTGGATTACCTGTGAAGATATCTCAAATCTCAGGCCTGCTGGTTGAACACTGAGCAATACTTTTTCTTAATTTGAAGCTGTCTCTTTCCATTCTATTTACATATATGAAACTGGAAAAAGAAAAATACACTGAAATTATCACAACCAATTTACTATCCTTGAAGAAGAACGTGCCTTGATTAATTTTAATTTATGAAATCACACATTTTGCAAAACATTATTTCACATGTAAGCAAGATCTTTGAAGATTTCAGAAGACAATGACATGACCCCTGGAGAATAAAGGCATTGAAAGAAGTAACTAAGAGAAAGACAAATAAAGCATAGTTTGTGGAAATTAGCACCCTTTGCAAAGCCTCAAATAGGACAGAATCACACAGAGTTCACATTCTTCATGAAAACCGTGATTTTTACTGAGGTTTACACAGCAACTGAATAGTCAGCAAGCAAAAATCTCTTCCTGAATGTTGGCAGCTCAATTACCTAATGTGAACGAAGTACAGGGGTAACAATTTCCTGATATGTGTATGGCAAGAAAAAGAATCATATGGCTCACTTGTTTTCTAGCCAAAATGCATTTCTGAGGCAGGAAATCAAAAACACATCACAAACCTTGCAAGTAGACTACAGACGTTCACTCTGCCGATATTAGTAACTGTCAGGAGGCTGTCAGGCTCAGGGAGTCACAGCTCCCCAAAGCAATGCTTCCCCAGTGCCTCCTCCCCAGTATGGGTTTGGATCATGCTTTGTTAGGAAACAGCGAGGAAATATCACAGCATCATTGCCGCTGTTTAGAGAAGTCCCTAAATTCAATACAAACAGCACTCTGAAACAAAGCGACCAAGGAATGTTGCAGCAGAGCCCTCAGCTGAGCAGCAAGATGCAAGATTTATTATGACACAGTGCAGGGGATATCTGAAATGGAAGTCAAAGCATTAATGTGTCTTTTCCTCCTCCCCACCTCCCTGTCTTATTTTTTCTTTGTAATTCTTATATATTTATATATAATTGCTTCTTTTCTCAAGTGAAATGACATCTAAAAGGATTGAAAATTTTAGGAGGTGGGGGTTTCCTAAGGTCTATTCTACTTGTTTTTCCTGTGTTCCAGTGTTCTCTACCCACAGGACACTGAAATACTGAGATTTCAGCAGTTCATATGTTTGCCTGCCCACCTCTTTAATAAAACGGTTGTGTTTCTTTTCTGTCAACACCTATTCTTTAGCACACATCTCTGCTATCATTCAGGAAAATGTTGGCATAGCGCTTTTGGGGGGTTCTTTTTTTTTATTTTTTCTTCTTTTAAATTCATTTCCATAGCTGGGCTTTTCCTTTTAAGTCCCCTTAATTTCTGTCATCAGTTTCAACCCCAAAGTTCTCACTTTCACAAGACAATGAGCTATTTTCACACATGTAAAACGTTCTGTAAAGTGGAATCACAGATGTCACATTTACATGTTTGTGTTTTCTTTCCCTTTTTATTTTTTTTTCCCTGAGTCTGTCCCTCAGTTCAGCTCTCCAAGTCCAAGATAGTTCAGTGGAGCTGAGAGATTCTCTCAGTTCTTCTGCCCAGATCTCTAGCTTTACAAAATAAGCAGGTATCTCAAACTACGTGGCAACTTCAGTTCCAAGGATAAAAGCAACTGCTGTAAAATTGTACAATGACCCCGTGCACAGACCCTCACAGGCTCTCACACATGTGACCCGTAAACCAGTGCCGTTAATTTTCCATAGGGTCCTGTCCCTTTCTATGTGGTAAAGAAAAAAAGAAAAAAGAGGGAAGAAAAATAAAGGCTGTGAAAGGTGAGTTTTTGAAGAAGAAATCCCTCTGAGGCTCCTCTTGCTGAGATTCCCCGCTAGGATTGCAGGGGGCAAGAGAAGACCTGCTTTTGGCTCAGTGCGGTAGAGGCCGTGGGATCTGCCCCCAAATCTGGCAGCTCGGTGGGATGCCATGACCTCTCACCCTGGCGCCTAGGCAGCTCAGCCCCATTGTTCCCGGGGGCAGGGGGCTGGAGAAGCTGGGAGGGGGGTGAACATTGCCACAACTTTTGTGGCGCCGGGAAAGGAGATCACTTCTATGTGGAGATCTGGAAGATGTGAGTTGGCCCATATTTAGTGATAGCGTACAAGATTTCCAGGGTGATCAGGTAGTGTAAAAAAGAACCATGAAATTAAAAAGATGCACTTGCTGAAAGTGGCATGTACAAATGAATTTGCCTTCTCCAAGTATTCTTGCCTGCATGTACATGAGCTCCTGGTATTCTCCCTTCAGCTCAGGGAAGCAGAGAGGCCAGGAGTGAATTGCACTACCCTGAGCTCCAGTTACTTGCCCCACACTAAACTACAGCTACCTGCTTCTCAGATTTTTCAAAGGCTTCTAATTTGGCCAGATCGGGGTCTTTTTTCACAAGAACATAAAAAAGCTCATTGCTGTCACCAAAAGTGACACCCTCCCCATACATCTCCCTCCCCCTCCTGCACATCCAATTATCAAGTCTCTTTTCCAACGAACGAGATCTCTAGAGCTTCTCAATGAAGGGTTTGTAATAATTCTTTTAACATGGCAAAACACCACATTATTCCCTAAACATTAATGTTGCATGAATGCGAAACTTCTTTTCCCCATGAAATTTCCTTTCTGATTTTACAAAACAGAAAGTGCAATTTAAAACAATGCTAATGGAGCTCCTATCTTCCATAATCTAACATTATTTTGTGTGGTGCAAAAACTAGCTTGCTATAATGCTTGCTGAGGAACCCACATGACCTTGAATAAGGACACTCAAGCCCTTTCTATCATGACAGTGCTCATCTGAGCACCCAGTAAAATATTGCATCATGTTTGGCCACTTGTGTACTGAAAGATGAGAATTCCATATTTCATCTTCCATCCTACCCTACGGTGTCTTTCAGTTGCCATTCAGGACATGGGCCATTTTTTCCCTCTGTGGTGCTTCATTCAAGTACAAACCTCTGAACTCTTGAACAACTTCAGGTGCAAGAGCATTTGCTGGAGGAGAAGGCACATTCAGGAATGCAGAGAAGAAATAACAGAGGGGCTGTAGAAGTTTTCATGATTTTGCACCCTCTTGAAGATGTGAAATCATGGGGTGGCTGTCCAACAAACAGATAGCCAAGGGAGGATTTACTGAGAAGAGGCAATATGGATATGCACAATCAACCACAATCAAAATACATCTGAGGAACTATATTCTTTCATGTCAAAGCCAGCATCTTACTGTTTCTGTCTCTGGAGTTAATATTTAAAGACTATAGCTGTAATACATGCCAAGACACTCTCTTGCTTTCATGGGGTCACTTTATTATATTTTCTTGTGTCTGTAAGTTGTAAATGATGTATCTGATACATCCACTTTGAAAACTGAGTTTTTAACCAGTTCATGTCATTATTCAATCCTAGCATTACACTCCATGTTGACATCTCATAAAAACACATCCATGCTCAGTTTTCTGCTTGGGTGTCATCACTCAGTGATCATGAAAGCATGAAACCAGATGCTGTTTCAGATCAGTGTAACTATGATTTGGCTAAACAAAAATAAAATAGCTTTTCATGCTTATTGATCTTGATTTTTTTGGGGCCATTTTTGCACTTCATTGCCTATAACCTTGCTAAGGATGTGTTTTGTAAAAGGAACTGAAGTTTCCCTTCTCAGTGGATTAGAAATTTCACATTTTAGTGACTCCCACTAACATTTCCATTTCCCCCTCCCAAAAACAACCCTTTCCAGTGACTTTAAAAAAAAATGGGGGGAGGGGGAGGAGTGAGCAGGGAGGGAGGATTGATCTTTAAGTAATACATATGATATTAGTTTTTCCGTTTTAAAATAATCACATTATTGCAGACATTTTAATAGCTGTAGAGGTTGCTATGTATTAACATGATTCATGGTCCTTGACAGCAGTGTCTCTGCAAATCCCACAGGAATGCAAAATACAAAACTCCACGCACGTTCAAATTTTACTGCCTGCAGCTAAAAGAGGGGAAAAAAAACTTAAAACTGTTGAAACCCTTCAACTTTAAAAGCATTAATAGATGGTCCCAGGGGATTAAATCTAAATCTTAATGTGTAAAAATCAAGTTAATAACCACAGAGATTAATATGGTTGCATTTGATTATTGTGATAATGCAAACAATTAGTACTGCTAAAGTGAGATATATTAGCCTCCTACTTGCCCCACACACATCTGCAAAGCATTGGAAATAAATGGAAATAAAACATTTTGCTCTGAAAGGTTTTTCTTTTTTCTTTTGCCTTTGTCTTATTTTCTCTGTAGCTGACTCATTTCTAAACTGCAATTGTTAACATTTTATTATTGAACCTCTCTTTTTATTAGACGTTCATAAAATTGGTTGCCATAATCATCCATTCCATATTGTCAGCAAATTATGCATTATTTGCCAATACCAGTAAATAAATAAATCTTCTAGATAAATGACATGGCACATTTTTTTCCTTTCTTTTAAAGACAAAAATGCCACACAAAAGTATTAACCTGAGGAAAACAAGAAATTCTTCCTAGTCTACTGTGAGTCACTTGGCTTAATCCAGAATGCCCTGGGAATGGAACTGGGCATCTAATCCAATCTATATTATAGGTGGAGTTGGAAGTGCCACCTATACTTAAAGCTTGACACTTCCCATTATAAAATCCTTTTTCAGTTGTGAATAACTGTGCCAGACTTTTAAGTGTTCAACTAAAATTCCCCTTGCTGGATGACTGCCTCACTTTGATTTATTTGTTGTTCTAAAATTTTAGTGAAAAGTAGTTCAGCAATTTCCAAGAACAAGATTATAGAAATGGTATTATTTTGCCCACGGTAAAAAAAAAAAAAAAAAAAGTCTTTGCAACTGTTCAATCAATTAACTCTAATATATCCATCCTTTGGAGCATGGACATTATGTTTGGCATAGAAGAGGACCTACCCTGGTGTAAAGAATGTGAAAACAGACCAAATTCAGTAGATACTTCTCAGGAATTTGGCAGTGATGTCCTCCAAAGGCTCTGTCTGTACCAAGCATACACCAGCCCCCAAGTTTCAGGCTCTGAGCAAAACATGCTCCCTTCCTTATTGCTTCTCCCAAATGGGGTGGTTGCATGTGTTTAGGCATGGGGTGCAGGACTGCAGGAAAGTGAAGGCCAAAACCTAATGTTAGGTCAGAGATTTGAGAGTATGGAACAAAGACTCTCATCCTGGCTTGGCAATAAGCACGTGTGTAGAAAGACAAGGAGCTCAAGAAAGGGGTTCAGCAGAGAAGCTTTGTAACTCATCGCCTCATGGGATAGGAGAAGGACTGAAGCCATGATGAGGAGCAAGGGGATAAGAAACTGGGACAGGAACTGAGGTGAGCAAAAAGTGAGGCGCAGGTGAGAAATTCAGTGAGAAAAGCTTAAACAGCCTGGTGGCTCAGGGAGGGAATACTAGGACAAGGATGGAGAGTTGGAAGGTCCTTATGTCCAGGACCTGAGGTGGACCCTAATCATCTGGGGTCATCCCTTATGCACCCAAGAAACTACCCACAAAGCAAGTCTCTCATTCTTCTTAAGTGCTGGTGTGCAGGCAGGACAGAACTAGCCACCTTCTCCTACCTGTGGTGGCTGAGGTCAGTCTTGTAAGTCTAATGATTTTAGTCCTGCTGCTGAGCCATCATGATAGGGCATCTGTGAGGTTTTCAAACTGGCTTTTCAGAGAAAGATATAGGATAATACACACAGAGAAAGCTTTAAAAGATAGGTATTGCATGACAAAGCCTTCGAGGTGTAGGAATATTTAAAATTACTTATGCAGTCCTAATTTGCCCTGCCCTTTTTGTTTATGTGCAGTATGATGCAGATGGACTTATCTGACCATCAGTTAAGGAGAGCAGCAGAGCAAGATGGACACATGATGTGTTGCAAGGCTCGAGGATTAGAAATAAGCATGTAGAAAGGAGTGCTTCCTAGGTAGTGTATTTGAATGTTGCCCTACAGAGAGGGATACGTCCTTGCCTCTTTTTCATCGCAATCCTGTGGAAACACCAAGACCAGGCTCTTCATTTATGGTCGCTCAGTGTGTTCGGAGAGCATTTGACTTGGCACTTCAGTAGTCTCCCTTCCCAAGTGCCACTCACAACTCCATCTGAGCTGACGATATACACGGCTGAGCAATGCCGAGTGCTCTGACAAACCAGGGTGTAGTGACTTAGCTCTGCCATCTATAATTAGTGAATGCTGGCCTTAGTTAAAATCTGGTTGCCTCAGTTCTCCTTTTGAAAACTGGGAATAACACCAACCTACCTCTTGCATGAGTGTTGTGAAAATGAATGAATTACTATTTATGAAGTACTGTAATGATGAGTGCCCATGAGGAACAGCCCATGAGGAAATTAATTATTCTATCTTTGGAACAGGGTTTGAATAGTGAGCAGTAAATAGGATGTAGGGCCATTGCACTGAATAATGCGAATGAAGCAGATGAATAACATCCACTCTGTGCAGTGAATGAGGCAGGGGCTCCATGAAGAAAGCAGTAGGAAATAGTGGAGTGAAAGACCATACCAGGGTGTATGGTGGAAGGCAGTTCTGCCATTCACTAACTCTGGAGTGCTGGGCCCATGTCGCCATCACCCCAAACCCTTCCCAGCGCTGATGATGGACATGTACCACCCAGCCTAACATCCCCTGTGATCTCACCTTCACTCTCCAGTGGTTCCTAACCCAGTTTCCGAGTCCAGCCAGCGCCAGTCTCCTCCCATCTGACTCATAGCTACAGTTTCCTTGCCCAGCCAGGCCCTGACTCAAAAACTGTTTCAGCTTCCCTCCCTTCATCCGAAGTCATTAACCCCAGTTCCTATAATAACAGGAAAAAGGACATTACTAACACACAGACACCTTCCTCTATCAAAATCCTAATGCAACTCAAAACCAAGCGATAGCAGAGCTTCAGAAAAAAGGCAAAGCACAAGCAGAAAATACACTCAAGCATGTGCAAATATGCAAATATGCATACATTTTCTACCCTCAGCAGCAGCTATAGGTTTGCAATGTCATCATAAACTTTCCAAAATTAATTCAATATGATTTCAGTCCAGTATTTATCTGGAGTGATATAGGTTGGAAATTACAACTGAAAATAGGATTTTCCTCTAAAATATATAAGCAACCACAATCACAATATCTGACAGTCCCTATCCTTCTTCCATAACATTACTAATACTGATGTGTTAGAAAGAGAATTCAAATGCCTGTTTCCTGGCCTTGTAGCTGGAAGGTAAGTATATCTGTAAGGGACACTATTTATTTTTTTTGCGTAAAATTACCTCAGAAGTAAGAACCAGTCAAAACCAAATCTCAGTGTAACTCATCCTAATTTCAGATATGCCCAACTTTAAAGAAATCAATGAGGGAGGGAAAAAAAAAAAAGTGAATCTATGACTACCTTTTAGCTAGCAAGCTCAGGTTTGAAAATTTATAATTTGAGATCTGTTCCCTATTTGTTTCAATACTTTTTAAGCCATATGTCTCTCAAGATAATTTAAGCCAAGGGGTAGTCCAAGATTTTTTATTTTAGGGGCTGAGTTTGTAGCTCACCTCTGAATGAGTTTCTTAAATTTAAGATTTTATGAAGGTTAAGTTTGTCAACTTTGAAATTGGCTGTAAAGTATTAATGACTATTTTGTACCATTGGTATGAATGGTCCTATTGTGCTTAGTGAGGGGAAGAAACTTAAAAAAAGAAAGAGAAACATTTAAAAAGGAGTGTCTCTTAATGCTATGTAAGCCCTTCTGTAAAAAGGAGGGCAAAACCCCCAGCTTCTGGCTAATGCTGGCTGAGGGGGGAGAGCCATCAGACCAGCAGCTGCTCTGCCCGCTGACTGTTCAGAGAAATATGTGTCATTGATGCTAGTGCCACCCTTTATGCAAGGTACTTGAAAAGTAAGACATAAAAGGAGCACAAAAAGCAAAGGGTAAGAGACCTGGCTTCTTCTCTCCAAACAGTTATTTCTGCCTTGGCAAGGAAACAACCAGAAGGAAGGAAAAGAGCAAACCAGGCTGGGCTCTTTGTTCTTCCACCTTGACAAGTATGGAGCCGTGAATTAATAACAACCAGCATCAAGTGTTGCAGCTCACATGGAGCAACGGAGTAACTATGCAGGCAGGAGGAAATATCAAAGGGTCTTTAATACTATGGCATTCTGCTTTCTGGTTGTGCAATGCAAACTCAATAATATTAGGTGGCATGCGTGGAGCTTCATGTAACTAGTGTCACACAGGCAGTATTCACACCTTCAGCATGCCATTGCAGTGTTAGTATTATAGGCTGAAGCGCAAACCCATGAAACTTTTAGATCAGTTCTTCCACAGACAAACCACACTTTTGCATGCTAGCCAATACTTAGTACAAGTTAGGTGACATGGTCTGCGCCAAGAAGTACATTTAATCCCCTATCCTTGTGAATAAATGTCCTTAAATGATCTGCCAGAATCATCTCAATTTCATACATTTCACTATTGGAACACTGTTCCTGCTGATCACTCCATACCCTGTAGCATTCAGGCAGTGTGAGCTTCATGTCTATCTTTGAGTCTGGGATGTTGGTCAGGGCTTTGTCACTGTGGTGAAGTTCTAGGTAGTTCCAAACATGTAGGCAGAAAGATGCATGCTGAAGGGTTATCTGTCTTACTGCTAATGATGGGGCAAGTTTGTTCTGAGAAATTGATCTTAAGCATTGTCATCTCCTGGACTGATCTGCTCAGTAACCATTGTCACTGGGAGAAGGTCTACAACCAGACTTCATGGACAATCTCCATGCTTGCCAACCTTTGCTGTGACATATTCTGTAATAGCACAGTACAGAAAAAAGACCACTTTGTTACACTCATTTCACTGCCTCAGCACCTGAAATGTGTGGGCAAGGGCATGAAGGAACACAGTTCATCACCAGGGACTCCTGACAGGGTGAAAATCCAGGAGTCCTTTGTATCCAGAATGCATGACTTTGGCATCATCTGACCCAGCCAGTTCACCAGTATATCAATACACACATATTATTTACTTGTTCCAGTGGAGCAGTGTGTTCTTCGATACAACAGCTGCCAGGCCCTTTTTTATCCTGGCTAAACTTCTGTTCTGCTTCCCGTGCTGCATTGAGGGTTAGGCCAGCAGGTTAGGCTTCTTGGAAATAGCAAACATCCTGAATCAATCATAAAGTGTGTTCTGGCACTGGGTTGGAAAGGGTCTTAAAGGTCATCTAGTTACAACCGCCCTGCTGTGAACAGGGACACCTTCTACTACACTCAATTGCTTAAAGCCTCATCCTACATGGTCTTGAACACTTCCAGGGGGGGGACATCCACAACTTCTCTGGACATACAGTTCCAGTGCCTCACTACCCCCACAGTAAAGAATTTCCACTTAATATCTCATCCAAGCCTATCTGTTTCAGTTTAAAGCCATTACCTCTTGTTCTGTCACTACATGCCCTTATGAAAAGTAATATAAATTGTCCACTAGCCATTAGGAATGGGACACTACTGTGTCAGTGGCATTGGTTTGGTTTTTTTTTTTTTTCTTCTCTCTCTTCTTCATTGTTCAAAGATTTAAGGTGTGGGGGCCATCATTCCTTTTACATTAAGTTGCCAGGTTGCTAATGTTCCCATGGATGTTTTCCTATATCCCCCAGTTGTTTGTAGGAACAAAGTGAGCTTGGCTGAGTGACAGCAGAGCTAAGTGGGAAATAAGTTGACCAGGCAAATGGGTGGCTGAGGTGGAACCTGGAGCAGCAGGTAGTGCTCTAAGCTGCCGTTGGTAGCACTAGAGCAGGAGACCTACACATTTCTGTTGAGCAGGATCCTAGGTCCTGAAGGGATAGGGGAAGATGAGACAGAGTGAAGGCAGGGAGTGCAAGGATTTACATTGTGGAAAAGAAGCCTGGGAGGTAACACCAGAGGAGAAGGTGAGGGGCTGGTTATGTGAAATCAGCGATGGAGAATGGTGAGCAGCAGTCGAGAGAACCAGCAGCAGCATAGGAGGTGATCTCCCGCCTTCCTGCAGCTCTGTGGTGCCTGTGAGCAGTGACAGGCAGCAAGGCAGCACAGCACCTTCCCTCAGCAGCCAGCAAGGTTACCGGGAGCAGTGCCTTAGTGCCTCCTCGCTACACCAGGGGTGCCTGAGGTCCTCTTGAGCTGTGGGTGGAGGACACAGGCAGAGGCTGGGCTCCATGTCTGAGTACCCTGTGAGATGACTACAGCTTGGTAACCTGACACACCACAGCACTGGTGACCAGAGAATTTGTCACCGCTCTTTCATAGCATGTATGAAGAGAGAGGCCTGGATAACCTGGAAGGTGCTATCTTTGTGGGACATTGCAAGAGGGGGCTTTCTCCTCAGCTGACAAAGAGGAGGTAAACCAACTGGGTTCCCAGTCAGGAATCCAAGCAGGTTTGCTGCCAAAAACTAGGCATTGGAGATTTTACACTGGAAAATTTTGTCAGTGTCTGTGTATTTAGTCAGATTTTCCTGTAATAAAACTACATTTTAGGAACTCTGATTCTGATAACATGGGAATTTGTTTCCAGAGCTGCTTTTCCTGATCCTGAAGGAGCTGCTTCCCCAATATTTTTCATGAACAATTCTTCTTTTTGTCTTTCAGCACTTTTTTTTTTCCTTCATAATTTTTAACCACTGTTTCCAGTGTCCTTCTCCCTGGACTATGCCCAGCCACAGTGGCCTGGGTTTGTAATTATGGCAAAAAACTTGTCTCATGACTAGGCGATGACTAGAGATAATTCCCCAGAAGACACACATACAGATGAATGCCATTTCTACACTTTTCCTCTCCTTTTGCTTGGATTCATCAGGCTCATCCATTTCTTATTATTTTTAACCCTTCAGCTGTATCTTTTCATTTGAATTGAGATAATTCCAATTATTAATGTACATTTATAATATGAAAACTGCTATATTTACCATAATGCTCCCTAAAGTCATAAAGTGACTATAATTCACAAATTAGTATCAGTTTACTTGCCTATCCCTGAGTTTGTCAGTAATAACAGTATGTTTGTCAGAACTCATTCTGTATGAACAACAGAAATATCTGAACCTCTTCCAGCAGAATGGCAGAAGGTGGTTTGCTTCTGTGTGATTATAGATTAAGATGCACCTCTACTGTAGAGGAAATGCTAAGTCCTGTACTCAGCAGAAAGAATTGCTGGAACTCTCTTTTCCTTTTGGTCAGTTGGCTCCACAGTCTATTGTCTTGATGGTAAGTCTGGTTGATGGCGTTTTTATGGTCAATATTTAAGATCTAGGATTTAATTCTAAAATATTCATGACATAATGTGGGTATAATTAGAATAAGACTAACACATTTCCACAGAAACTCAACATGCATTTTAATACTTTTCTTAACTTTTTTTTTCAGGTGTCTGCATTGGAGGAGAAAAGAACTAAACAAAAATAACTTATATACAGTGAGAACTGGACTATGGCATTTTCTGGCACAGGTCATACCTCTCCTCAGGGTGAAAAGCTTCTTACATCACAAGACACATGATTGACTGTGACATCATTTCCAGGTTAGGGACATACTTGAGTGACTTGATATGCTACAGATCATTTATCAGTTCAACCTTTGCTACTCATGTGTTTAAGCTAACTTTTTGGTGTGAGTGAATTTGATTTAGGGATGTTAGCAAAGGAGTGACATGACTTCCTTTAAAGCTGTAAGTCTGGTATTTTGCTATGCTGAGCACACTGTAATGCCCTCAGTGTGAATACAGAAGTTTCTACCATGTGCCAGTCTTTGTATGTGTGTGTGTGTATGTGTGTGTGTGTGTGTGTGTGTGTGTGTGTGTGTGTGTGGACATGTCAGACAACCTGAGCCAGAGTATTGTGCCTGGGTCTATGAGTCAACTGATGCATGAGCTGAAGGTGAAAAAAATGCTATTGCTCAGTAAGGAAGCAGCAAGCATAAGTCATCCTTAGGCATCCTTGCCTGGGGAGAAGGGAGAACAACACTGTAGCTGTGGAATGACCAATTCTCCTCAAGCTGTAAGAGCAGAACAGCTAAGGTATCCTCTAGGGAATCCTCACCAAACTGAATGGATACTTTCAGCCTGCTTTCAAGTGACTGTGTAGCTGCTTAGCTGTAGCTGCTCTGTGGGACTGAAACCAAACCGTGCATGTGTGTGTGCATGTATGGGGAGGTGCATAGTTTCTATTCACAGCAAAACCAGCAGTTCCATAAGATAAACACCTTTGTTTTCTTCCTTGGGAAAAAGACAACTTGGGTCTTTTTTGGTGGAGGGGGCGGGGGGGTGGTGAGGGAGAAGGGAAGGGTCCTATCTCTGCCATCTTCACCTCTACACAGTGCCCACACGTGCAATCTCAAGCACAATGTAAGTATTGCTGTTGTGGGTACACCTCTAAAAGATGTGATTGAGATATTCAGAAGTATTCATTGACACTCTGAGTCTACCGTAAAGGTCCACAGAGGAGAAATATGAGTCCTGAAGATTTTGGTCTTCTCAAGGGGGTTTAAAGTAATGTGATATTTTTAATACTGGCATACATCTAAGTAGTGTCAGATATTAACCGTAGTATTTCATCGGTGACCTTAATCCTAGTAGTAACTAACAAAAAGTCTGCTTCCCTTTGGTGGTGTTGCTCCCTCAACACTCAAGTGTGTTGCACCTTACAGAGTTGCCTGGAACAGCTCAACACTGTTGATCCATGAGCTCATGAACCACGAGGTGAGCAAGAAACCAAGGGGATCATCTATTAAGAGGGAACCTATCCATGCTGCTGAGTTGTAGCAATATGGCTAGAACCTGTAGTTCTCTCCTCTCCTCCTTCAAGCCAGCAATGCTTCTTCTGTACCAGCTGCCATCAGTATAAAGGGCAGTCACTGGGCTCTCCAATGGTTATAATGATGCTTAGTCTCAGACTGAGTCCAGGATAAGGCCAAGCCTGCTTCAGGGACCCAGGAAGCATAATTTCTGGCTCCCACACAGCCTTCACCTGCAATGCACTGAGCAGAGTCCAAAATATATTTTGCATACAAATTAATGAGATACATTTATAGCACCCCTTAGACAGCTTTATTCTGTTAGTGCTTACCTTTATTACTGTGTAACATACTCAGCTCTCATTGTCATAAATTGTGCTCTACTTTTGAAGGGGGAGAATAATTCCATATAAAAGATAAATAAATATGAAGAACAAAATGTTGTCAGTTCCTATGTGGCTACCAAAAAATGGCAAAGTCATCCCATACACAAGTAAAACTTAAGTTCCTGACACCTAGTAATTAGAATCTTTCATCCAACTTCAACGTGTCCATAGTCACCATACTTGGTAACATCTCTGTGCATCGTGTGTGCGTGAGATAGTAGGACAGGGCATGCACCAGTGCATCTTAGGGGCTTCTGCAGGCTTAGGAGCCTCTGGGGAAGGTGCTGTTGTGGCCTTGAAATCACCTGTACAAGCTAAAGGCAGTTTTATCTTCAGCAATATCCAGATAATTCCAAAAGTATCTGGCACAGTTAAAAACAAATGGATGAAAAAGTAGATTTCCTCTGCACTTGGCCAACTTAGCCTGTGGGTTTCTACCCTGTGATGTGAAAGTATCTGCAATATTGACAGGATATTTGCAGTGTTTGCTTTTGTGCATTTTCATACACATGCATTTAATAGCCAAGGGCCACTGTTTCTCACTGTGCCCAGGCCACTTCCATTTTGCTTTGCCTGTCTTGACTTCAGTTTGTACTGGATTAAGTGGTGGCAGAGGCTCTCTTACCAGCCCCTCACCCATCTCCACTAAATCACAAGTCCCATCCCAGCAGATTAAGGTAAATTTCAATCAACAGCAGTTTAAATGAATAAATTGAACAATGAACTGCAACAGCTGAGGAAGGGTGAACACAGGCATTTTGCCACTTCTGAGGTTTCTCCAGGCAGGGAGAGAGGCAGGGGGCCTGGGGGTAACCTTCTTCCTTACCCCAAAGTGATTCACCAGGGCTCATGAGTCACAGCCATTAGACATCAGGGGAACATCTATGAAGAGGTATTATTCAATGTGAGTGAAGGTTGCAAAATTGGATTCTATTGTAGGAAGGCTTTTAAGTTATATTAGCCCATGTCTGTGAAGTATTTGTGAAAATTTTGCTTTCTTTAAAAAAATAATATTTGATTTAATTTTTTACAAATACACAGAAAATGTGAACTACCTGGACTTAAAAGGATTTCTCCCAACACACCATTTTTAGCACAAGCTCCTTCATTTCATGGAATTCTCCCTGTGCTTTGCAGCAGTACAAATTGCAATGACAGACATGGGTGCTGGAGGTGACCCACATACCATAGGGGATCCAGGCATTTCTGGACTGTGTCATGGAGACCTCTACTTTCCACAGGCAGAGTGGCTATTGTTTGGCCACACACAGTGGTTATTCATGAATGTCTGGAAATACCTCCCCCAACTAAGTGTATCTATTAGACAGTCTAGTTTTTCACTGTAGTCCTGCCAGGCTCAGGACAGGTTCTGCAGTGCTTTCGGATATTATACCCTCCTTGCCTGTCCTACAAATGTTTAATGATACATAGACAAAGTATCACAAAGTACCCCAGTGCAGAATAGGTAGAACTCTATGTTCAGCAAAATGTCATTCTTGGGATATAGGATAACAAAAACAAACAAAAAGAAGATCGTATTTCCTTACAGACTCACCATTGTCTTCCCTTCATAATTAACTGCATTTATGAGTAATAGAATAATTCCTTACATTTGAGGATAAATGTACAGTATTATGGCATAATCAGCTAGGATGTATTTCAGCAGAGCTTTGAGTAAGTGAAACATTGCAATTTGGAGGTTATCTGGAAGATCAAATCCCCAGTCAGAAAGCTATATTGTTGCCTTCATTTTCCTTTCCCAACTCCATGAAGGCTTAATTGGCAGCTAGCTTACATTGTGATCTCCTAGCTTCTTAGAATTTTCTTTTTTTGTTACAGATTTTTTTTTTAATGAGCATTTTCTCAAGGGAATTAATTATTACTTTGACTGGTATATTCATATATTTCTATCAAGAAGTTTTATAAATCACCAAACTCTTGACACAGTGTGCAACCATAAAAATCACAAAAGGTATCTGTAGTTCTTTCTAATACCACTAAATAATTTTTTTAATCTGAAACTTATGCTCCTCTTTGTTAAATGACAACACTCAGTCAATTGCAGCTAATGCCTAATGTGGATGTGCTGTGACAACTGCTATAGATGTACAGCAGCTGCACCATAAGAAGAAATACATGTCATGAAGTGAGATGAGCTCAAATGAATGAAGTTTCATCACTGCATGAGCATCATTTCTACAGAGAGAATGCTCATTACAGTCCTGATTTTTCTACCTTGTTTACATTTTATGCAGAGCTCTTAGAAACATGGTCACTGTGAGACCCTCTGTGAGAAAATGTAGTTTCAGTACCAGGCACTGTTTAACAGGGGGCCATGCCCCAGGGCCTCAACTCTGTCTTTAGACAAGCAAACTTCAGTTAGTTTAAGGACTGAGACAAGCCCACAGGCAGTGACTTAGCTACAGACCTTTAAGAAATAAAATATTCCATAGCTGTCTTGCTCCAGAGCCAAGACCAAAAGCTTAACGCAACAGCCAGAAGCCTGTTTATGAGTCCATTCTTGAGGATGCTCTTGAGGGAGGATGCTCTGTGCCGTCCCTATGCATAACAGAACCTCTCCTTTGCCTTCAGGTGCATCCTTTTTGTTTGACTCCTTCTTGCCATTGCCTATAATTTGCACCCTTTTTGTTTTTTTCCTGCATGGAAGCAACTGTCACAAAATACTTTGGGTTTCAGGCATGCGCATCTTCATTTGGTGCCTTTCCCAGAGAAGGGTCTGGAACAGGAGTGTTCCGAGCCTTACGTGCTTGATTTGGTTTTGCTTGCAGTAAGCTCTCAGTTGAGCTGGTCAGCATGAGGAGTAGTGTGGGGATGTGGGTCCTGCCCTCAGCCTGTGGGTAGGGTGGACTCTCACCACCAAGGCCCTTTCCCCCCAGTGCCCCTTACACAGGGAGGCCTGAAAGCAGCCAGTGTGCATCAGTCAGGAGAAACTTTGTTCCCTTCTACTTCCTCTCCTTTCTAACTGAACTGGCATGCCAGAGTTAAAGGTACCCTCAGTGTTCAAGTTACAACTTTCCTAACAAATGAAAACAGCAATTAAGGCTGCCACTTCATTCCTAAGTCACACCATTTTGTTTAATTGCAATATATATAATACATAAGATCATGCTGTGCTGGGGGATATATGTGCAATAACCAAACACAGTGGCATGATTTAGGACAGACTGGCTTTGAGTTTCTTTGTGTGAGCAGGTGGTGTTTCTACACTGCCTCAAATATATTCATCGTGACACTATAAGGTCAAACTTACCCCTTCTGAGGGCTTGGCTTTATTAATAGCTCAAATAATAAATAACAAGACTCAAACTTCAGACAAGGTTCTCTTTCTAGAGTTTATGGAAGGTATTCCCTGAGTTTGCTCTCAGCTTGTCCATCCAGTGGGTATTTACATGGGTCTTATGTTGTAAGGGGCTTTCCAGGACTACTTAGAGAAAATTGCAATAGGTAAACTAGTTCCTGCTAAGTCGTTATGGTCCATCAGCTGAGAGGAGGTAGTCATCAGTGTGCTCCTTGCCCACACCATCTGTCAAAGAACGTATTAAATTACACCCTCATATGCTTTATAATGGAAGAAAGGCAAGTATGGTACTCATAACACCCACTTTAAGAAAGGGGAGAAAGTGCTTGCAGTAACTCTGTGCCCTATTTTAATATAGTCTCAACAGTATGTAATCCTCTAGGACAAAGGCACTGCGGTAAATGAAAGATGGGACAGGCTGCAATGTGAATTTGCCAAAGGCTGATTGTGGCAGAGTAACTGGATAGCTTTCTTCTCTGAGATAACAGATTTTCTTGACTAAAGAAATGCAGTAGGTCTCATCTCTATGGAGTTGTGAAAAGTAGGTAATAAGGTGCCACATGGGAAATTATTAGTTAAGCCGAAGAAGATGGGAATTAGTTCAAAAAGTATAATGTGGAAAAGAAACTAACTAAAGGGAGATGTCAACTGCTTGTGTTGAAGAGGGAGATTCAGTCCTGGAATGAGGTTACCTTTTGCAAGGATGTGGGCTTACAAGGTTACTAGGACCTTGCCTTTATTTGTGATCTTCATTTCAAAATTGTGGTGCAAAAAGTAGGACTGTGCTAAAACAAATTAAAATTACTTGTCGCAAATATCTGTGAGACATTATGAATTAAGAAAGAGCTAGAAGACCAGAACCACACCCAAAATGCAGACTTGTGTACTTGGAGGTCAACATTACATAAACTTTTGCTCTTCATCTAGAAATGGTATTGGGAAGACTTAGATGTTCTTGCTGGTCCTGCCCTGGCTCTAAGTTGGCAAAGAAATGGAGATGGTAGCCATAATCCCCACATGGATGATAGTTCCCACGGAGGCACATTGGTATCAGCAGCACTACAGGGAGCCCTCCTCCAAGTTCAGAGACAAGCTTTGGGTCTCTCTAGGACCTGTCACCTGGGAGAAGAGCACAGAGAAGCCACAAGGCATGAAAAGAAACAAGAACCCATCTGGCTAAGGCACCACACAAAAACATTGCCTGTGCAGTCTAGTGACACACAGGTTGAAAGCTAATTGTTCCCTGTAAAAACATCAAAGGTGTAAACACCAAGCAAGAAAAACAGCTATTACACCTAAAGGACAATGTTGTCATAAATATATA
>VXBX01000892.1:0-10527 GCA_013400415.1 Scytalopus superciliaris
ATATATATATATATATTATACATGAGTAACTTGGCAAGAAAATGCTAAGACAAGGCTTTTTTGACCATGGGGTAGAAGGTTTTCAATTTATTTTCAAAATAGCAGTGGAGATCAGGTATGTTCCACTAGAGATTAACAAAGATTAACAAAGCCGTTCTTCCCATCCAGCTGCTACACATGAAAATCAATGCTGCAAGTTTGAGAGTCATGAGTAAGTGCTATCTCTTCATTCAGGTTTCAAACAGATGTAAACATTTTAACTAAAAAAAGCATGAACAGCAGCAGCATTTCACAGCAAAACATCATTTCTTGTTACAAAGTCTTACTGAGGGGCGAATTAAGAACACAAAGATTCACCTAATGCCATATTATTCAAACTACTACCAGACAATTTTCAGAGACACAAAAAGCTCTACTTAGAAGGTTCTAATCCTGTTTTAGGGAGAAGGCCAAGTAAAAAATAACCAAGTATTTGTTTGGCACAAGTCACCACATGAGTTTATTTTGGTCTCTGGAGAGAGTGGCACACATGCACATGGACACACAAGGACATTGAGGGTTACAAATATGGACACACAGACAACACTTTGGCTGCATTTGCTAAGTGTTCAAATTTAGATAAATATTTCACTTTTAAATATGTTAAATTAATTCAAGTGTTTTCAAATTTGACATGAACACATTCTAGGAGAATTAGGTGGACCTTCTAAGAGAATTAGGAATTAGAGGCATTTTGTCTTTCCTGTCACTGGAACAGCTGCAGGACCAAATTAGTTTTACCTAAAACTAGGCTAGTCCAGCAAACCAACTTACCTGAAAATATACTACAATGACAACAGCTTAATGACAGTATTTTTAAGCAGTTTGATATGAAAAAGCATAATCATCTACAAAGTGCTACTGCAACCATGTAATTATCTCCTCAACCTACACAAAAATTGGTGATATGAAGAGTGTGCTTACCGTCTTTGCCAGATTACAGGCTTTTTCAGGAGAATTTAGTATCTCATAGTAGAAGACAGAGAAATTTAAAGCCAAACCGAGTCGAATGGGGTGTGTTGGCTGCATCTCTTTCTTGCTAATTTCAAATGCCTCCTGGTAAGCTTGTTGAGAGTTTGCTACCGTTGCTGCAAGAAGTAATTACAATCATATTAATGCACAGAACATCTCTGTACTGTGATTACATTCTCAGTCTAGACTACTGTGCCACCAGAAATTCATACAGTTACATATGCACAGATGCTTCTTTCAATGTTTTCAGATGTAAAAGCCTTCCACTGGCAGCGTTATGAAGGCAGAAATACCTGTTCAGTTAAAGCTCTGACACAGAGAAATTAAGTTCAGCAGTTTAATAGGGACTTAAAATGAAATTTATTCAACATAAAGTCCAACCAATCTGAATGGACACAAACTCTACCTAAATCAAAGTGTTCTGGTATTAAAGTTGTAATTGTCAATAACAACTCCAGACAAAAACATATGGGCAAGAAGAGGTGTCTAAACTACTGCAACTAGGTCATGAACTTTGTATTGCAGGTTAGAGTTTCAGAGGAAAGCCAACAGTCCCTTCCTGGCTAATGAGTAACAATAAGCTTCATACTGGCATCAAACTAAGTTTGCAAGACATGGACTGCATCAGACACTCAGCAAGAGTTCAGGCACAGTCCAGCACTGCTTTTACCATTTCAGAATTAACTAATTTAGGATCCAGGAACCCAATAACCCATATTTGCGTGCAGAGAGTTTGCAAACAGTGAAAACCTGGGCTAAGTTCATAGTTTAAACAAGAGATCAAAGGATTTTCCATGAGAAAATTAAAAAAAAAAANAAAATGATTTTACACTGCCAAATATGCTTTAAAATCAGTTACTGTGGTCAGGGGCTGCAAGCAGAATTTGACTGGATTGATCAACATCTGTCAGCAACTTCTATTAATTTCAGTGAAGTCTTTCTCTAAAAGTGACTTGCACTGGATCCATCTTCAATACTACAGAGCAGCAGTGAAAAGAAGTAAATACTTCATGTTAGGGGAAAAGAACACAAGTATTTTTTATACTTGGTTCTGCTTGGCTACCAGAATGAGAGACTTCATTTCTACTTACTTTGCTTATTGTCCCCAGATGCCACCTCTGAGAGGTATCTGTAGTAATCACCTTTCATTTTCAAATAGAAGACCTTGCTTTCTGGCTGCGTGGCATTGACAATAAGGTATTTATCCAGGAGTTCCTGAGAAAGGAAACATCACTTTTTTTTGAAATCCAGCTATGAAAATAATGTCTGAAACAGAGCCTTTGTTACAATGGTAGGCATGAACGGTTCAAACATTAACAATGACTTATGTCATGACTTACGTAGACTTGTGTGTTAATCACTTTGCCTACTGTTGTATAAACTCTGAAAAAAAACCTCAGAGAAAACTACTTATAACCTAATCTTGGGAAAGCTGAAAACTTGCTCTGCTGAGGCCACCCACAATTCCTTCCTGCAGAATCTAATGACTATCAGGGCTCACGACTGCACAGATTTTCCTTGAAATACATTGGTGCAAACCACAGTCAAACTAATGAAAAGCAGCAGCTGGACATTAGCACATTGGTCATTTTTGCTGCCACAAACTTGAATTCTATGCAGAGCTGTGAAATTATCTGTAAGAAACGGATTTTATCTGCAGCTCCAGCTGAAAAGCTCAACAGTGGTACAGTCAGCACATGTGGACTCAGAAAGAGCACTGACAGCAACTGACAACAAGAGGAATCCCTCTTGTCTGAGTGAAAGAAAGAGTAAAACCAGTTTGGGAGAAGAAGTACAGACCCTATTCCCAAAAAAGTACTAAACAAGTCAGCATTCTTTAATAAAGAAATTTAAATGGTAGGCCTTTTAGCAAGACTCATGCCAGTACCCCAGATCTAAATTTGTTTGCATGGTGAACCCCCCCCACTCCCCACATCAGGGGTCTTCAACATGGCCTTGTTTGCTTCTTTCTGCAAAAATAAAATGCTCTTTTATAGCAAATTCCCTAAGAAATGAGCTAGATGACTTAGGAGCTAGAATTGGAGCCAAGTATGTAGCTGTGCAAAATTATTCCCCCGTTAAGGTGCTGCAGTGTCTACAGCAACTACTAAGATTCCTTAAGCCTCTCTGAAAAATGCTGCAGTACTAACTACTGTTATTTTTGCTGTTGGATTATTACCAGAACATCATTGCAGATATCCTGCAATTCAGCCTCAATTTTCTCACGATATTCTTTTCCCATCTGCTGTTTCTTCTCGTTTCTCTCTGTTTTCTGTTCAATGCTGGAAATTACACGCCAGGATGAGCGACGGGCACCGACCACGTTCTTGTAGGCCACGGAGAGGAGGTTCCTTTCCTCGTTGGACAGTTCGTGCCCCTGCTCAGTGACAGCCTTCATAGCAGCAGCCATGTCATCATAACGCTCAGCCTGCTCGGCCAGTTTGGCTTTCTGTACCAACTCACTTTTATCCATGGCTCTCCTGCAATTAGCGGGGAATAAAAATAGAGAAAAACGTCTCCTGATGGGTCTGCACTGTGGAAGTTCATGCTGAAGGGTGAAGCAGATCTTACAGTCACTAATAAGAGGGAAATCTATACATTCTAATAGAGCAATGCAAAGGGTTTTCTTTAAAAAAAATCATTTGACCTTTTGCCAAGTATGTATAGTTTCTATGTTTAAATGACCAATCGCAATCCCAAGGATATGAAGGCATCATTCTTCATTAAGCACAGCCCCATGTTAATCTTTCCCCTTTCCTACACCAGCCACAGCTCAGTGTGGGAGACACAAATTCACTGTTCTGACCCAGAAACAACCAGTTTTGGTTGGGTTTTTTGTGGTTTTTGTTTCCCTCCACTGCTATACAACAGCAACTACTCAGGAGCACTGAAGCACTGGACAGCTCCTCCTGACACTGAAGAGTTTTGGCAAGCTACAGGAGATGTTTCTGTGGGTTTACATAAACCCTATCCAGTAAAGCTGTAGTTGTTGGCAATATGGAAAGCACATTTATAGTGTTCTGACAGAAAACACAGCTTTTTTTACACATGCATCAACGTACACATAATGAATAATTCTACACAGCTAGGTGGGCTGCAGCCTCAGGTTTTCAAGACCTTTAAATAACACTGGCATTCATAAAATCTGAATGGCACGTGGCCCACATGATGGTCACTACTGCAAGACAAATTGCTTATATGGAAACAACTTGTTTATCATTTCTGATAACACAGTTTAGCAAGGGAAGGCAAGAAAAATACATCACATGACCACGAGGCCACTGAAGAGCCCGAGTAATGAAAAATGAAGTGAGTAAGGAATGTGCTAGTGAGGCAGCTTAAGTGTTGCTTATTTCTACATGACAATGCTAACCATATAGTTAACTCAGCCACTGAGCTACCAACCTCATACTCAATATATCACCTAGGGCCAGGCTCATAGGAGAAATTAAACAAATTTATTTGCCTTTTTCAAAGTGGAGCAGATTTCAGTATCTCACAAACTCCAAGACACCCTGAATTTATCCGTAAAGTTTCTCCAGGTTTGCAGGTTCACTTTTGGACATATTCAGAGCTGTTTTTCTCATCAGTACTGAGCAATAACTACCCTCTCCTGCTCCCTAAATCATAATCAGGACTTTCTCTGTTCCAGTAAGTTTTCAGGTTGAGACCTAACAGCCTAAAAATAACTTCTAAAAGAACAATAAAAAGCAAACAAGAACAATAACTTTACAATGGCCTTTCATAGGCATCTGTTCATTACAGAAGCATCTACAGCCCTATTAGAAAGAACCCACAGGCCGAAAGTGATTGCTGTAGCTTTTTCCTTGACTCTCACCTTCAAAGATTCAAATCTGAGGGGCTTCTGATGGAGAATATCTTGCACACACTGCTCAGCTTGTATTTTACTCCAAGCCTATCACCTACCACACTCTTATATAGAAAAACCAGTCCCCTGTACTAAATCCTGAACCAGGACAATGAGATGCAGACCCAAATTCCCATTGTGTGTTTGAGCAGTTTCATACACTGCTCATACTGCCAAGGACGAGTCCTAACTACATTCTATCCCTCCAGCTGAAGACATCCCACTTTAGCAAAAAAATAAACCACCTCAGGTATCAAGTCAAACATTGTTATTTCACATGAAAGCTCCTCAAGTAAATCCAGCAATCAAATGTACCTGCTCTGTATCTGCAAGTCTAACTCACTTCTGCTTGCCTTTGATCCTTTGTAGATCCTAATGCATCCATCCACGTGAGGCACTCAGGGGAAGGGTATGGAATGCTAAAACCAGCCCCCTGGAAAGGGACGTCTTGCAGACTGATAAGTTGGGCTGCAGTTCACTTCTGTTTCAAATACTGCGTTTAAACCAATGGATCTTGGGACCTACTGAAAGGTGACTTCAGATTGAAGCCCTCAACAAGTCAGTGTGACTCTGGGCAGCAGTGTGACAAGTTCTGGTGATTAATTTGGTTCTCTCCCAATAAGCTTTTGCTATGGGGATATCCTGTATTATCACTTGCCTCCACAGATTTATCAAGAGGATAGTTCCTGATGATGGAAAAGGGCTAAGTGCCACTTGTAATGTGCATTTTTCTCCCTACTCTGAAGCTTATCATAGTAAGAACGCAGAACAAGGAAATCATCAGACCTCTTCCCATTGAGAGAACACATCCCACTTCTCCCTGTTGACTCTATCAAACCTCCATAAACCATTCCCTTAACTCAGCACTAACTGCAGACTATGTGCTTCAGGCAGGAAGCAATTTGTGAGTGGTATTTCTCTACCCACTCGCTAACATCCAAACATGAGCACAGTACACCTGAAGAATGCTTTTTACATTACAGGAGCCAACTTTAAACAACCAGGCATTTAAACAAAACAGTTTCAGAGCAGTTCTAGTTTCCTCACTGTCTGCACAGCTTCTACAAGTATTTCTATGGCAAACATCTTATCTCCTTCTCTTCTTCTTATGGAATGTGATTATTATGTGGAAGCAGCCTGCTTGTTGAAGTCCAGAGGCAAGTAGCTCCAACAGAGTTTACATTTTGCCGTTGCAAAGTCAGTTTTATCTTTGATCTGCACTTCGAAAACAGTGGTCTAATCTGTAGACAAGTCATCTGTGCAGAATTCCATTCACAAACAACACGGAGTTTAGTTTTGAAAGGGTGCAGAGTTTGTTTTATCAAGCTCACTGACATATTTATATTTAGATGCAAGACAGTTCACGCAGTCAATGGGTTCATATAAGGACACATGAAGGAAATCACAAAGGGAACTGCAGGGGCACAAAGACCTAGTGGATAAAAGAGATCCAGAAACCAGTTTAACATATCAATTATACAAGTGAAATACCAGCACAAAGCTTACAATGTTTCTCATGAAGCAAGTCTCCTCAGCAATATAACTAATTTATGCACATCTTAAATGTAACTCAAACCCATCACAGAAGATGGAGCTCCTCAAAACTTCACTGGCTCAGTTTTGATGTAAGGATTCAGTATACTCACGGACTTGAGTTTAGTTAATTAATCTTAATATCTGTACTGTTAATAGGTTTGCTATGAAACACCAAGTATTATTGAATAACATGGATTTTACAGAATTTAAATGCAGTAAGAAAACCGTTGCCCACACCAAAATATGTGCCATTGACAGTAAGCCTATCATTATTTCCTCCCCAGGGTGCTGCATAAAGGAACACTTAAAATCCTCATTTGATTCTCCATTGCTTACCTTTTTAGAAGCTTGGAGAGAGCATTGCAGAGCTATGCTGGCTTGAGCTCCAAAATAGGGAAGTGTTTGCCAGAAGGAAAAAAGATACAAGGAAAGGAGTGATGTTTGAAAAGGCAAAGAAGCAACTATCAGTCATAACTGGTCCCTCCCAGAGAGGAGATGAAAGCTACACTCTAACAATGGATCAGTGTGCCACAGTCTGAAACAAGCAAAGCCTACAGCTAAAAATACTCCTAGGCCACACACAGAAGCCATCTACCAAAGGTTACCTGCAGCTAGGAGCAAAACACACAAAGGTGATGAACGGGAGGCCGACAGGAGTGATCTATTCTAGCACTATTGATGCCATGCCATGGTGGCAAAGGGAAGAGAGGGAAAGAGGGGAAAAGGTGCAGAGACGTGCAGATCACAGCCATGGAGGAGTCCTGAAAGTTGCCTGTTCTAAGCAGAAGATTCTGGTATTAGATGCATTTACACATTTCAAATTCTTAAGACACTGTCTTCTTAAGAATCTGTTAAACCACAGCTTAGTATCCCTCCAAAAAGAAGTGGCTGGACACTGTTCACAGTCAGGAATGCCAACCACTACCCAGATGCCACAGCCAACAGTACCAGCTGCCGGAAACCTGAATCACCCTAAGTCCCACACTTAAAATGTAATTTTTTAGTTATTATTTTTTTCCCTGCCTCCCATACAGCCTAGAGCTCTTTTGAACTCTCTTACAAATGCAGAAGAGCAGGTATGCAGGCACTAGAAGCTGCAAGTGCTTACTCCCACCTCAGAAAAGCTTTACACCTGTGTAGACAACACTGAAATGTATCACAAAGCATCAAAGGTAAAGGCCAGAGCCTGTAAAATTTGTCAGTTTGTAGCTGTCTGCATCTTTCAGTGGGAGATGAGAAGGGGATGGTGTGACCACCCTGGCAACAGCCCCTGGAGTCAGGACACCCACTGATCTTTCAAGAGTGCATGGACACACATAGCAGGTGGTTCACATCCCAGTTACAGCTCAGGAGTAAAACATCCAGCTACTGTTGTTCAGAAGAGTGTAGGATCTTGAGAACTACACCTTACCACTCAGCACTTACTCCATCTGCTCTGTAGCCTTTACTGTTTCCCATTCAGATGGGCTGTTTAGGACAAAGCCAAAATGGATCAGAACCAACTGTGTTCAAAGTCTGCAGAATTCAAATGAAAACTGACACTGAAAAAATTCTGGCTTATATAACATATCGAACTGACAGGACAATACTAATAAGCTTACATTGGTCTGAAGTCTGCTGCTCTTGATGACCTGTTCCTCTGATGCTAATTAAGCCATCGATTTTTGTGCACTGTTTTGCTCTCTATAGCAAGCACGGGAATCTATCAGACAAACACTTCCACACTGTAAAATACTGGTGAGAAAGCAGGGTGGTTCTTGGTTTGACATACTGGTCCCTGTTGAGTCGAGGAGAGATGCAGGTTAATAGGCCTGCATGTTTCACTGTGAGAAAGGAATGTAGGACCAGATTTGGTGAAATGGGAAGCAATCCTACTTCTCAGTCACAAGCTCTGTAAGTCCTTTCAAATTCTAACAGGAGAAGCAGCAGACTGGTACAGAATTTGCAGTTCAATATTCCAACAACACGTGAACGTACCTGATTTGATTTCTGGATGGGCAATTCATTCCGAAATTAAACATTCATGTGAGGTAAGTGGTATTTCAAATTAGAGTTCTATAATTACAAAGAGTAAGAGCTTTGGAGGCCCTATTTCTAACACAAATGGAAACTCTTTCCATAATTCAGGTATACACATGCTGACACAAGTATCTGCACGATGGGGATGACATTCCCTGTCAAGTAGACTGCTCCCAACATTTAGTCTTTACAGGAAATGAATCAACTCTTTCCATGCAGTGCAAGAAACCCTCCTTGCTTTAGTGCAGTATTAGGCATTTGATTTTATTACTTGTCTTTTTCTATTTGGTTCCCTCAAAGGCTACCATGGTTTATTAAATAACTAATTAGAAAATGAATGGGTCTGGCAAGATCTGAACAGTAAAATCTTATACAACTGTCAGAAGCCTGGGTATAGCAAGATCAGTATAATATCCTGCAAACATAATGAGAGGAAAAAGGAAAATAATTTCCCAGTTGTGATATTCTTGCTGACCTTGTGCAGCACATAACTTTGGCCTCCTTTGCAGCTACCCTGGCCTTCAGCTGAAATCTTCATGAAAATGTTCACATAAAACTAACATTCTATAAAACCATGCCTCAACCTGTTCTGGTCATCTGTCATCGTTACTCGTTGCTTCCTAAATCTAAACAATATAATTGCTGAATGAAATGAAATTCAATGGTTTTCAGTCTCTATAGAGAATTACAAAATATCTATGATCAGTACCAACAGCATGTGGCAACACTGATATTGTACAGACACCTTAAATTTAGTGATAGTAGCCTTGTTCTTCCTAAGGCCAGGCTGAAAAGCAGAGCTCCCTGCCTGCCTATGGCCCTCACTCAGGACAGCTGCAGGTGGAGACACGCTGGCACTTCCACAGCACAACATGCTCACATGGTAACACCTTTTTGTTCAAACTAGCAGAATTATTTTTGGCTAGAGTGAGTTACACCAAAAAATCTTCCCTCAGGCATAAAGTTCGTGCCAAACTAATGTATTCATATCACAGGTAAATCACTTTTGTTAATAATAAACTGTCAGAATTTATATTACAGGGTGGGGCAAGAAGTGTGGCCATATAACAGACACAATACTGCAAGGCCTGGTATTAGGATACCACACGGATCAGAGTACGAGCTTTTACCTCATTAACCAAATAATTATTTACTGAACTCCTCCTCATCTGAGTTTATTCACATGCAGCACAAAAAGCTGCATACTGGCACAGGCGTGCTCAGGAAAAAATAAAGACTCAACATCAAAATAGCAGAGATCAGAACATGCGGTACTGACATAATGAGGTTGAGAAAACTGCACCAGGCCCATCTGTGCAACGAGTCTATCACTTTATTGGTACCAATTTAATAAACAAAATATGATATGAGGGATATTCTCGCAGTCCTTTAATATGAACGGAGAAAAAGGCACTCACAGTCTTGTTTTCTATTCTAGACCAGATCATAGTTCATTATTATTATCAAATAAAACTAAGCTTGCTTTTCATTAAAAAAGTATTAAAATTTCTGACTGAGGTGTCCTAAAGTAATAGCATGTGAAGACACAAATATTCCTACTGCCACTGAAATTACCTTAAAAATATTCTCAAAGTATTTGATATTTTCCTATAGGAATTTAGTTTGTGTGATGCTGCATGATGTGCTTTTTGCTTTCCTATCACTGGAAAAGGCATTTTAACTGTTAATAAGGAATTCATCTGAAGGCAAGCAATTTATTCTGTGATCCCTGCGTGAGATGCATTTATGCCAACACAGTGACTGTGCCACTGTCATTTCATCGTCGATATCTTGATTATACCCACCTCAAACAAAGCCTATGGGTCTTAGCTCCGGGCTACTGCCCAGCCTTTCTGTTAGGCTGGGGCTTGGAGCAACCCTGCTTCCATTCTAAACCACATCTCTATTCCCAAACGGCAAAAACAGGAACACAGTAATTTTTCGTTCCATACTGGAGCGCTCGGGCATTGCCATGGAGCTCCCCCGGGGCTGGGCACGGATCTCTCTCCGGGGGCTGGGCACGGATCTCTCTCCCGGGGCTGGGCACGGATCTCTCCCCCGGGGCTGGGCACGGATCTCTCTCCCGGGGCCGG
>VXBX01000892.1:11454-47438 GCA_013400415.1 Scytalopus superciliaris
CTTTGTCTCCTGCGAGCGCCCCGGGTGGGAGCGCAGCGGAGGGAGGCGGCGGCCGCTCCGGCAACAAAAGAACCGGCTGGTTCCTGGTTTTCTTGCCGTTTCTACCTGCTAGTTTGGTGGCTTTTTGTTTTAATTCTTTTTTTTTTTGGCTGGGCCTCATGGTAAGAGTCGCAGGATCAGTGTGGTTGGGACAGACCTCTTAAAATCATCGAGCCCAACCTGCGACCCAACACCAGCCCACCCAGCCTTTCCTCAGCGGCGGCTCCACCACCTCCCTGGGCAGCCCGTCCCGAAGGGACAGACATGCGGGCAGTTCTGTGCGCCCCCACAGAACTTAAAATCTTCACAAATGCTTTGAATTGCAAGATCACCTTGAAATGCTGTTCTGGTGGTAGCAGCTCCTCCCTACAACTCAAATCTCGTGTTTTCACTGAAAAAACCAAGATCCTTATCGGCTAGATGGGTTTTATGCAACTGTAATAAACGACATTTTCTAGTGGAATGGCGAGAGAAAGCATTTTTGGGGCATGAGGAAAAGTCTGGCTTGGTCTTCAGGAAGGAATCCAAGGAAAAGGGTTCAGCTTTGTAATCCATATAATCCTTTTGGATAAGAAGTGACAGGACACACAACCCCCTGCTCTGCTCCCATGCCTCAATTTTATGGCAGCAGCACTTGTGTAAGTGTTATTATTGGGGCTGAAGGCACTCGGTTCAATTACAGCATCCCGGAGTCCAATTTCCTCTTCTGCTTTCAGATGCAGTCCTGGGCCCATCAAAGTCACTGTCAGATTCCTTTTCAGTGATGGAAGGACTTCATTAGTTTCCTGCTTAGTCTTGGTCCAAAGGTTAATTACTTTGGAAAGGCAGAAGGAAAATTACTTGGCACCCACAAGTTATCTTAAGCTGCAAACACCAATCCAGCTCAATCAGTTATTGTCATCTCTCTCTTTTTTGTTGTCTAGATGAGACTTGTTTTTTCCCCCTGATCTTCTCCATAGCTCCTATTTTCCCGGTTTCTGTCTGGGCCATTCCCAGTGCTCTTGCTGAGGCCTCGGGAGTGCTGATTCATGGCAGAATTACTTGTTTTCAACACCCCTTTCACACATATCCGTGTATCATACTCGGTTTGTGGAGGTGTGCTGTCAACACCTGTTCATTTAGCTGCTGCTGTGCCCTCAACCTCCTCACCCCTCTTCCCATGTTGGCACAGCTCATGCCTCTTCAGCGGGGAGCACCCAGCTCCCTTCATGCTGCTCCTCCAGTTTGTCCAGATAAAATTCCTGTCACCACTGCTGAAGTGCTTGCAGTTCTTCTTAACAGGTATTTTTGGGCTGTGCACTCTCCATCACAATATCCAGATAGGATGATTACACACTGTGTAGTGACAGAGGTGAAGTACCACCCTCTGCTTTCACAGAGTTCCTTGGCTGGGTCCCTGCTGGGCCAAAGACCACTGAGACATAACTGTGTTAATGATACAGGTCATTCCTCCCCGAGCTCTTCCCACCCTGGGGCCTTCCCAGTCCGTGTGTGCCTGGTCTGGTGGAAGAGAGAGGCTGGAACCAACACCAAGCCTAGCTCTGAAACATGTTGCAACAGCAGTGAGTGGTTCAAAGCATCACCTTTCAGAGGAGGAAATGCACGTGGGCTCAAAGGGTCTGAGACAGGAGACCCAAAACTGGGCAAGAACAGCCTTTACCTCAGTTACAGGCTCGATCCATGAGAAAACAAGCACAACAGAGAGACCAGTCGCTTGGCTGAGCAGCAGAAAACAAACTGCACTGCATATTCCCTGAGAGACACGTAGCAGGAGAGGTATAAATGGAATTTGGCTTTAACAGCTGGTCAGTGTTACCCTCATTGCTCCAGGGAGCGCAAAACGGTTGCATTGAGAGCACTTGTTGGTGTGCTCATGGTGAGGTACAGCCTCATGTAGAATAAATCTGTAAGAGAGGAAACGAGAGGATTCTGCTCCAAAAAAGGGGACAGCCCATGGCTGAGATGGAGTCCCCTCGTTAGAGGAGCAGTTCATTCCAAGGGCTCTGAGACCCAGGCTCTTCCCTGGATACATCACAGGCTTCACCTTTAGAGGAAGCCTCTCTGCAGGCAGCTGGGGCTGCAAGGACAGTTTGTGCCTCTCTTTTGCAGCTGCTTCATACAGAGGCTTTCAGACTTCAAAACTCTTCTCTAGCACTAAGTTTACTTAACATCAATAGAAGTTAAAAGAAGTGGAACAAGCTCTTTGTCAAGGATTGCAGTTGCCAAACAGGGAGGGCTGGCTCTGCTCCCCGTGCGAGCAGCAAGGACAAAAGGGGCTGTTCCCAGCAGATGGCACAAGAGCTTGAGCTGCTTCAATCGCTGCCCTCAGGTGTGCGGTTTCTGGCACAGGAAAAAGCGAACCTGAGATTTGTACTAAAATATTGTAATTCAGTTGATAAACATTCGTTTAGAAATACAGTCCTGGTGAGGTTTTTTTTAATTTTTGTGATTTTTTTTTTTTTCTTTTGGGGTCGTTTTTGTTGAAAGCAATAGGTCTCAGCTGCTGTGGGTACCAGAAGTGAACAGTTGATGGCACTGCATGATCGCTGTCCCTGCAGCTGATTTCTCCCTACAACCTGAAGGGAAGGTGTTACACTTCCATCCTCTAAGAAAGACACTCACAAAATGTGATCATCACCTTATAAGTATGTTTTGTTTCTTGATTCTTCTGGTACTCATTTTCTCTGTGTTCTGCTCTATGTAGGAGACTGCACAGCCTGGACATTTCAGTTGTTCTGGAGCTGGATCTCATGGATAACTAAATAATTAATTAGGTGAGGGATCCCAAATGGAACTGGTGTAGTGGTTATGGCAGCTGGGATGGATGTCCACCAGAAGTCTCATCAGTATATTAAGAATTCCATCATTGTCAGTGCTGGTTGTGGTGTGCTTTGAATTGTACATGGTAGAGATAAGAAGGAGACTTGCAAGATAGCAACAATGAACACAAAAAAGGAAAAAAAAAATTCCCCATGAATATTTCTGCAACTGGAAATAATAAAAAAAAATCTCTGGACTTGTTGTCTGTCTTGTATTTTCCCTGTATATAAGCTGCTTGTGACATTACAGACTGCTGTGATAAAGTTAAAACTCAAATTAGCTTAGTTAGAGTTAAATTTACAACCAAACTGGGATCAGGGATAAACATCTTGCATGGGATAGAACTGTTATTAACTTTAATTAAAGCAACATTCAAAGCAAAGAGCAGCAGGTTTTCCTCATCCTCCCTGACAGCTAAATGCTAGACTAAATAATACTTTGTTTGGGCATCTTTCACTTCTTCCTTCTGTCCAAGGAATGCAAGTGGTTTAGTGAAGCTTCTCCATTAAATGCAATTTGGATCGAAGTCAAATGGCTGGTTTAATTTGAAGGTGCTTAAAGGTCTGAAGGTGACTTTAGAGAGCACAGTTAAGAGCATAATTGCAAGGGAATTTCTAAGAAGTAACTGTGGGAGCATGGAAATATAAATGACCTAAATAGTATAAAATAGTATGATGGGAAATATGGTTGGAACAAATGTCTTGGATGGGATAGGAATTCATCTCCAGGAATGCAATTTTGGCAGCAGTGTCCCAAACAGAGAATGCTATTTCTGTGGAAATGCACTGAACTCTGGGTCATGAATTAAACTCAGGTAATTTATGTTCTGCTCATAAAAAGTGGCAGTGCAAAAAACCAAGCAGAAATGGAACAGAATATATTGCTGTAAATTTCGTAGCTGCTGAGACCTGTAGAGTTGCTGTGCACATCTGATGCCAGGTAATGCCTAAGAAAAATTCAAGCCAAGGGACACATAGCAAATCCTTCAAAACTGCCAACTCAATGACCTGAAGGAAATCCAGTCTCAAAGCAGCATGTGAAGAGAGGTTTAAAGAGGTGGCTTCCCAAACTCTAAACTTTATTTATTAGCTGTTTCTGACATACCCTAAAGAAAGGCGAATGTCTTGAAATAGCAGATTTTGAAATTGCATGGCAAGCCTTCATTTTATAGGAAGCTCTGATCTTTAGGAAATACCAATACTATTCCATTTCCTGCTCTCTCATTCTTTTCTCTCTTGGTATTTAATACCAGTCTGCTGTGCAGAGTTTCCAAGCCAGTGTCAGTTCCAAGGCTTGGCTGCCTGGGCCCCACGGAGCTCCAGCTTTCTCACAGCCAGTTATCTTCCAGGTGCCTTTGAAGTGGGATTTCTGCTGTAAAAGTAGCTATGGAAGAAATAATCCTCCCTGTGGTAATCACAGTTAGGTCTGCTAAAATTTTGATAATGTTTCACCCCTTGGTGGGTGCAGGTCAGCTGGAATTCCTCATGGAGAGACACATCCAAAGGAGAAACCCTCCATCTGGCAGAAGGATGCATCCCTTTGGGGTTTGGTGAGATCAACTTAGACAAGTCCAGGCCCCTTTTGGAAAATTTTGGAGAAATCTCTCCTTAATACATGGAGTGGTGGAACTCCTTCTTTGGTAGAACACGTAGGGGAGCCTGGCATGACGTTTTCTCTGGATGTCTCCAGGGAAAGGCTGCTTCTCTCACAGCAATATATATCTGTTTCAGGCCACACTTCAAAGTCCAGCCTGGGTTTTTGGTGCTTGCTTTTCTCCTTTTAAACAGGAACTATCCAAAGGGCTAAAATCTGAAGCTTAAAGAACTGTACAAGCTGCCCGGAGCGCCAAAGAGTTTCTTTATAGTTAGTATAAATGCATGAAATATTTAACCTTCATCCTGTGAAAACCCTGGCTTTTAAAAAAGAATTTACAGCATAGGGTGGAGTTTTATCTGCTCCTAAATAGGACAATGACTTCTGCCCCAAATCTCAAATTCCAGTGTGCAATGAATCAATTGCAGAGGAGGAGATGACTGTTCCTCCATCTACTCATGTAATTGACTCTCAAAAACTTGAGTTTTCTCAGATGAGTCAGGGTGAGAGCTCTGAAGTAGCACAGCTCCAGTTGGATATCTGTTCTTATTCTGGTTTGTGGTTCAAGGTGTCTTTTCTTAATAAGCACCTACCACTAGACCATGAATAGTTTGACAGTCCACAGCTTCCAAGGAAATGCTTACCAGCATTCAGAGCTGGAAAATAACTCAGAGAATGGCATAGGCCTGATAAAAGGATTAATAAATCACAGCTCTGAGAGCTGTGAGTTCAGTTTTGTCTGACACTAGCTCTAAGGATTATTTCGTACATCCAGTGCTCTTAATTGCTTTTTCTTCCGGAAGTTTGTGTGCAGCTCTGGGATAGACTTTGGAGAGCTTTCCCAAACGAACAGAACTAGGTTTCTTCCTAATTTATATTTAAACCCCGGTCCTTACAGCAGACATTTGTATCTGAGCTGTACTGAGGGGACTGATAAACACAGAGGGTTCATGGTGACACCTTCTCTCACTTCCATCGTAGAAAAAGTAGAATTTTTTTGCAGAATAAAGCTGCCAACCATTCCAACCTAGCTCTGCTATTACGCTTTTAGTGGAATTGTTCCGTCTGTTTCTCTGAAAATGAAAGTCTGTTTTTACTCCTGCCACCTGCTATTTCCATATGAAAAAGCTGTTTCTTATAATGAAGGTACCATTTCTCCCAAGGGCAAAGTAAGGACATTTCATCACGCTGCTCTTCCTGAAATTTCAGTAACCAGATTCAATATGTTACTAGGTTTGATCTACTTTTTCACAAAGCTTAAAGCCTTTCAGGGAAACCTGGAGTTCTGTCTGCGAGTATTTACAAAACAAAATGTCATTTCCCTGCTGAACCATAAGACAGCCTGATCTGGCAAAACACAAAAGAGAATACGAAACCAAGGCTCACTTTAGCTGTGAGGCTTATCCAGTAATGAGCACTTGGAAAGCACAGTGTGATTTCCAAGCACAGGCCATATTTTTATCCCAGGCAACAGCACTGTAACCAGAAAGTTCCTGCCTGCTGACCTCTTGATGTGAGCAATGGTGGGCAGGTGAGATGGCCCGAAGTTGGTCTCACATGCAAGTCAGCTTTTTGCAGATTCACTTGTGCTTTTAAAGAAGATGTTTAAACCATCCCTTGACTCCAGGACAAACTCTCCAAATGAGTCACTTTTGATACCCCCCTTTTAATGAACCACTTGACATCATGAGCCCTGCTTTCCCAGCAGTGTGGGTTAAGTCCTGTGTTCCAAGAAGAGAGCAGGAAGACAGTGAGCTGATCATGGGCCACTTGAGTTTCTTCAGCAGGACTCAGAGAAGAATTGGGGAAAACTGGTCCTCCCTTTAGCATTTTTATAGATGAAATGAAATATAACCCATCAGAGAGTGCACTCTGGCGAGTACAGGACACAAAAGAGTTTATAATGCAGTTTCAGTGCTGTATCCTTTCTCCTGGTAGCCTGGCAATCCCCTGGGCTGAGATACACTCTTTCCTCTGCCCAGGGTTAACAGGTGTCATCAGGGATGGAAAGGAATAGGTTGAATTGAAGGCTGAATAAAAGAGATGATTTTTTGCTCAAATTCCCAGAAAGCCATCCTCTGTCCCCAGATCTCTGGTCAGGACACTACAGCTCATTGGAGACTATCCATGTTCAGAAAAACACACTGGGAGTGTTGCTTCTTCTTTCATTTCTTTAGGTTCTTGCCTAAGGTGAATCCTGCAGGAATAAGGATTGGGGCCCATAGCAGCCTGAGGCTTTCTTGAAAATCCCAGCTGAGAGTTCCTTATTTATATTAATGATCCGCCTGGTTCTGCAAATCATCTTTATTTCAGGCCTGATTCATTTATCGAATACTCACAGATCAGCCAAAGGCCAGGGCAGTAAATGGGAAAGCGTTAACGTGTTCACTCTTGGACTGCCAAAACCTTATCCAATTATCTGTGCTAATGCCAACTGCCTTGAAACACAGAAAGCCCTTAATAAAGAAGCAACTATGGTAAAGAAATGATGAAATGAAAATAGCAGAAGATGGCTCACCAGGCTGGGTGAGATGGAGATCCAAAGGAGTAACATAAACATCACAAATCCATACCTAAACACTGTGCAAACGTAAATCTGTCAAGGAATGAAGACATTTTATCCCCGGGTATAGAGACGGTGTGTCCTTTTGTTTTAAATCAGTTTTCTGTCACATTTCTTGGAGGAAGCCCCACAAAACTGCCCTAAACCCTGAACTAGAAGTGGTACCAGCCACTAGGTGTCCCAGAGCTGCGCTCAAACTGCACCCATCAGCTGCAGACAGAGGGAAGGCGAGCTCGGTGGTTCAGGAGAGAGGATATCCTTCAGCAGACTGACTGATTTGACTGGAATAAGTACATATGTGCTTTTCTTTAGGCCTTGTAGTGTAGCTGTGATGGTGTGAGGAAACAAGGAATCTGGACAGATGGATCTGAGGAAGAACTTCTACATCCCAAAGTTGGTCTTGCTTCTTCTATTGCTACCTTAAGCCAGGGTACAGCAACACTGCTCAGGAAAGCAAAGTGAGATGGGAAAGCCAACACTTCAGTGTTAATAAGCTCCTCAGAGTAACAATATGGAAGAGCAGAAGACAAGTATTTTTGCTCTTGCCAAGTTGGTGTAACCATGGGATCTGCACATGCAGATAAAGGTGCAATGTTAAGTTGCTTTTCTGTTCCTGTTCCTCATTTGTGGTTTAGTGTCTTTCCTCAGCAAGCTGCAGTAGTGATAGTTTCTGTACACACATATACTGTCCTGTTCCCACCATTTTCCCTTTCATTTAGTTGCTTTGCTGTAATATTCAGAAGTGTTGTGATTCTGCATTCAACACAGGAAAGTTCTGAACAGCTCACAGAGAGTAAAGAAAAAGAAAATGGCCCAAGCACGGCTTGTGCTCCTTCCACACAAAAGTGTTTTGGAAACAAACACCTTTCCAACATCCTGATGCCCACAGGGCCTCTCCCAGCCCACATTTAACCTCCCTTTATCTGCCATTCTTGGCTATCTCTTATCCTCTGAACAATCCTTATGATGATTGAACATATCTCTGCTTGTGTGAAGCTTCCTGCAGCACTGGAGTACTGTGTCAGGGCTCCCCTATTTCCCTTCTCTGTGTTTCCCTGCACGAGGATGATGCTGTTGCTCGATCCATCTGATACAGCCCAAGCAGAGTGGCTTTGCCTGACATGAGCAGTGTGTCAGTACTGAGCCAGCACAGCAAGTCCTTCCTTTTTGGGGTTTGCCCTGGGACTGCTCTGAATGTACCCCTAACGTATGGTTGGGATTTTGGGGTGCATAGAAACCCTGGGGGAAAGCCTGAAAGGCCACTGCTCTGCTTCCTGCTCTAAGTACTCTCCTACACATGAATGCTGACTTTTGCCTGATTATCAGGGAAAACAAGGAGACTGAGGTCTTGTGATATTCCCAAACCTGCCACTTTCCTTCTGCACTCACTTGCCACTCAGTTGCTATTTCTTCACTGTCGGGGCAGTAATTTAATAACACATACCAGGAACCAGCCAGCATGTCCAATAAAAGAACAGAAGCAATTTAATGTGATTCATGATCAGTCACAACTAGGCAACCACACTAATTTTTTGGCATTCATTCCTGGGAGTAAGGATTCAAGGAAAAAAAGATATTCTTGATTAGGTTCAAAGAAAGTAGAGGAGCCTGCAACCTCCTCACAGAGAAAAAGGAAGGGAAATTAATTCAGGACGTAATTTTTGTATAAGTGATCTGCTGCACTGCTGGATGAGGAGGGAGAAGGGGTTGTGTTGGAGAACTGTGGTGTTGCCACTTGCCTCCTCTAAACCATTCCTGCCAGAAGGTGTAAAAATTTTCAGGACACAAGGCTGGATGTGGTAGTATAAGGTTCTTGAAGTACTGTGATCTCTTGCTTCCTTCCCATTGAATACATCAGCAGCTACTAAGCAGGGTGAGATAGAAATGGGGTTTTGGAGGCAGTAAGGTTGCATGGGGGCATCTGCCTTCCATTCTGGTGCAGAACAGTAGTGTCATTTGTGCTTGGCAGGTCCTGAGGATGAATGAGAGAGAAATAATGAGAACATCAGGAAGAAACCATTTATTAATGCTTCCCTTGGTAGGAAAATCCATCCTGTCCTTTTCTGTTGCCTTCCACCTTACTTACAAGTCAGTGATACTGGGTGACATTTTTAGCTTAGTCATTTTATCAAGGCTGTGAGATAAATCACTGCCTGGTGAGGGAAATGAGCTCAGCAACATTTATAACAGTGTGGGGTCTCATGAAATCTTAATTTAATGACCTTTGAATAAGAATAGAGGCAAATCTGCACCCCTGTCAAGGGACCATATTCTGGACTCAGTCAAATCCTGTCATCTACTTCTCTGGCTGTTCTGAGCCTGTACTGCAAATAGGCCCAGGTCTCAGATGATTCTCTCCTTTAGTCTAATGGGAGTGCTCAGAGAGTTCATTTCTGCAGGCAAAACTGCAGGCAGAGGGATAAAGCCTGTTCCCAGGATGCAGCAATGCTGGTGAAAGAGCTGTCACTAGTCAGGACTGCCAGGCATGGGCTTTAGCTGATGTTTAATGCCGTCGAAAAGCGGGTAGGGAGGGGAGCAGGACAGGCTGCAGTCTTGCTCTTCTGAAGCTTGTCTGTGACTGTAGGGGCCAAAATCAGGACATGTTACAGCATTATCAAACCACAATTACCTGACAAAGCTGTCAGTTTGCACCTCAGTCCTGGGGAAGCCCCATGGTAGGCAGGAAGGCAGCAAAGCCTTGATCTGTGCATGATCTATGCCTAGAGGGGTTTGTGCCCTCTCACAGTGCCCAGGGACCTCCCATGAGGACATAGGGGCCTGTGGTTATGGCATTAACCCAGGCAACAACTGTAATAAATCAGGAAAATGTCCTGGGAACTGCACCCCAAAAGCCCAGTGATGACAAGTTCACTTTGCAGCTGCACAGAACTTGTGACCAGAAGGCAACAAAACAAAGCACAGTGTGGGCTCCTAAGCAGGTGAGCTCAGACTGCCCAAGCTGTTACACTCTTCTGGTTGTCAGAGGACTGCTGTTGCTATCCTTCATAATACATCCCTTTGATACCTCTTTATCTATCTACTTCTTTTTCTATGGCCAAATCTCTGTGTTCTTCTCTGCACATATATCTAAATAATGGAAGAAATCAGAAGACACACTGAGGCAGCAGTGATGCCACTGTTCCCATGATCATCATTATTTGTCATATCTACCATCAGTTATGGTTTGCTTGTGCTGGGTTTCATCCAAAAACATGAGAATAAGATATTTCTTGCCAGAGGGAACACAGAGTGCAGTTTAGAATGTGATGCAGCAGATGGGGGTAGTCCAGACTGGCAGGGACCAGAGCTCCCTGTTCAGCTGTGTGTCAGATCTCTCTGGTCCTGGGCACGAGGCAGCCCCGCTGGCCAATGAGCCTCTCGCCTGGGAGGAAGCAAAGATAGAAGTGTTTGGTGTTGGCTCTGCCCGGAGACAGGGAGAGGAGCGCTCCTCAGAAGTGGAGAGCTGGCTTTGCCAGGAAGCTGAACTCCTGGGTGGTGGGACGCGGCTGTCAGGAAGCCCGGCCAAATGTCTCAGAGAGCTTGTGACGTGGCTCTGCCTCGCCACCACACGCACACCATCTGCCACCAGCCGTCCCCAAGCACAGCCTGAGCGCGGAGCTGCTCTGCAAAGCAAGCCTTCAAATCAGTTCCAGGAGAAGGAGAAGGAGACCGGCAGCAAATGCCACCCCACGCAGGGGTACCTACCGAGTGCGGGCTGTGAGATGAGGTGGGTGTGCTGCACAGCATCCTGAGAGCACCTGAGAGTGTCCTAGGGCTGCTCAGTCTGCCCAGCATTCACACAATCACCATCCCCACGGGGCAAAACAGCTGCATCTTCAGTGGCTTCCTCACTGTCTGAAGAAACCTCCATAACGAGAAAGAGGAGGCAGCTCACAGTGACACGACAAACTCGGTGCTGTGTTGGTGTGGTGGGGTACATGTGTGTGTGATCCCTCACACCTTGGTTTGCTCAAGAAGGTTTGGAGTCCAGTTCTTCTGCTAGCACAAGGTCTGTCAAAATGCCAATCCCTCTGCTGACCTTGTTGCTCTCCTGCAGCTCAGACACCCCTGGTTTCCCTGTGAGAGGCTGCAGGACTGAGGCTGCCTTCCATCCACAGCATGGCCAGGGAATGCACACTGGTCCCTCCCACAGGTGCACAAGAAAATCTGGACTTGGCATTTGTTTTTTATAGGGCCTCTCTCCCATATGTGGCCCCTTGCCTTCTTCCCTGGTACAACTTCCCTGGAACTAGAGGAATTTGCCATTTTAAGAGGAAACAACTATTGATGAACACTAAGAGTGTCGAAGATTTTACTGTCTCCACCCTTCCCTTTCCTCTCCCAATTTTCTTGCTATTGGAGATAACCATCTGCTTTGCCTGCCCCAGGACTCAGCCCTTGGAATAATAATGTCTCCAAATAGTCCTGAGAACAGGAAAACCATGAGCCAGCGAAGTCTGCAAGCACTAGCATGAGGAAGCCTTGTGGGAACTGAGTGAGAAAACAGCAGGCCCAGCCTAATCATCCTCTTGGAGCACTCCCATCACTTGGGAAGCTGAGACCGGCAGCGGGGAGAAGCTGCTCTGGGTTATCAGTGCTGCACACAGAGCAAACCTGTGCCAGGCATCTTTCTCAATTCCCAGGCTGCTTGGCACCTGTCTGCCACCCAGCTCAAATCCAGAGACTTTGCATAAAAAAGAATGCCAATCTTCTGAAGTGCTTACTAGTGAGTTCCTTCCCAGGAGGGAAAACATGGCTTTCTAATGCAGCTCCTATTCTCTGGTGTTTCACAGTAATCAGCTGCAGCCTGGCAGCACTGTGGCAACTCCAGCAAAGCCCAGAGCTGTGCCATAGTCAGCAGAAGCTGGACAGAAGGAGCACTGGCAGCTGTAGGACTGCCCCTTGTCTGACCCTCTGCAAACTGGGACTCCAGTGCAGCTGTGTGGGACTGATAACCTGCTGCACTGCTTTGTGTGCGCACCACAAAGCAGAAAGGATTGAGCCCCAGGATTATTCATATCAAGAGACTGGAATGTCAAGTCCAACCTGGCCAGCAAAATCGATTCCTTCCTGCCCAAGGGCAGGGTGAGCTTAACAGGTTGTGCAGCAGCCAGGATGCACTGAAAAAACTTGCTCCTTGGGTTGAGCTCCACCATCCAGGGCATTTCCCCTCCACCCTCAGGGAACAGAACTGTGCTCTACTTTTTCCTCTAAGAACTTTCTTCTTTCTCCCTGCAGCTTTTAGTTAAGGAGACATCCCTGCTCTAGAAACTCTAAAGAAAAAAAGTAAACTGTTGCCAACTTTCTTCGAGGTTCCTTTGCAGAAAGTCCAATAAAGCACAGGAATAGATCTGATTTGCTAGAAAGTAGGACTTCTTCCTCCCTAGAGCTTGTTCCTATTGCCATGGAGAAAGCTGCAGCATGGTGATCCACCTGCACCTGGGAGCATGGTGGGAACAAGCGGAGAGAGAGGTGGAGAATCCCCAGTCCTGCCTCAGCAGAGCTTCTGGAGTGCTGGTAAAGGACTCCATACTACTGCTCTGTTCATGATTTCCAGGTGGGTTTTGAAGTAGGGCAGATATACATTAACCCTGTTTCTCTTACCATCCTGCCAGGTGTGAGCTGTATGTGCAGGAGATGTTAATGATTAATGTAAACAGAAAGGAAAGTTTATAGCAAACAAGAGGTGACATGGTGTGAACCACAGTGTTTTGTGGGGGACCTGCGTGATTGGGAGCTTTCTCAGTGAGTGTTCCAGGCTGAATTTTGTCCTACTAAGGTAGGGATGGGGATATTGCCAGAGCTCCACACCTGTACAGGGCACTGTGTCCATCCCAGGAGGTCCTACAGCCCATCTGGGCTCCCTGGGGAGGGCATTTACATAATGCCATGTTTACAAAATGCCCACTTAGTGCTGGAGCTGGATGCCCTGGGATGACTGCCTTTGCCAGGGAAATAGGCTGGCTCAGGGTGACAGGCTGCCTGCAGCACTGCACAGGCTTGTAGGGCAGGAAATCGAGGAGAACAAATATCCTGTTCAAATACTGGAGGACAGCGTGTAATTACCTGAGCTGGGAGCTGGCCAGGACTCCAGGAGTGAGAGTGCTGCAAGAGCAAAAGAGATGGAAAACATGAGGGAGTAAGGGATGGGGGAGGTGAGTACCCGAGAATCAGGCACAGATTTGGACTCTTTTTAGGAAGGCAATAGCACAGCATCTCTGCACTGTGCCTGTTGCTGGGGCTGTGATCCAGCATGGATGGAGAAAGAGATGCAGTCCCCAGTGTGCCTGCTCCACCCTTCCCAGCCACTCCATTGCCCTGAGCAGCTGGGAATCTGCCCAGGGGATGTTCTGGCCCACTTATACCTTGTACCACCCCTCACTGCTGTGTCCCAGCTCATGCAGAGCCCACAGCAGCTCCACTGGACTCAGTGCACTGGACCTTGTTATACCCCATGGCAGGCTCAAGCTAAGTTTTTGCTGCTGGACATAGGACATAAGGATTTGATCCCAAAGTAGTCTCAGAGCCTGTTGAGGAAGATGTAGGTGGGTGAGTCCCCTGTCATGGTGCCGTGGTGCTTTCAGATATCAACCCACAGTGGTTTCAGCCTCACCTCTGTGACCTTCCTCAAAGCTGGATGAAACCTGCTGAATTCAGACTTTTACAGGCGCTTCAGGGCTGTCAAGCATCAGGTCAGGCTGTGCTCTCTAATTCAGTAGCCAGCAGCTGGGCGCTCGATGCTGGGCTGACCTGAGCATCAGGGAAGTGGTTCTGCTGGGCTCTAAACCAGGACAAACCCTCCATGCTTTCTGAGGGAGGCAGTGCCAGCATCTTTGCTGAGCAGCTTTCTCAGATTGGGCCAAGCTCTCCTGGCTTATTGCAGGAACTTGGATGCACACAGGATGATGATGTGCTATTTCTCAGGTCTCTGCTGGCTTCCCTTGCCTGGCTCATCCTGTGTTTCAGTTCCCCAGTCCTGATACTGTGGATGGTGAAGTGCAATCAGCTTGGTGGACCAGTCTCCTTCATGGGGGAGACCCTCACCCTGCAGAGCCTGGTTCCATCACCTGTGGGTGCTTTACCAAAGAGCTCATTTTGCCTGGTGCTGCTGGACCTGATCTACCACCCCCTTGGCCCAGTGGAGCCACTGGCTGTGGCTGAGATGCAGCACCAGAGCCATGGCTGGCAGTGCCTGGGGCAGGCAGGCGACTGGCTGGCTGTGGGGAATGTGTGTTAGGATCCAGGACTTACTATCAGCCCTGATATTCTGTCTCCCAGAGGATCTCACAGCTGCTGTTGAACTGATTCAAAGGCCAGCCTGGTCTTGGGAGCTGCACTTCAGTGTCCTCTGGAGCACTGGGCTATGCAGTTCCCTCTGAAGAAAAGTGAACAGCTACCATCATCTCCTCCTTCCCGTCCACATCACCATGTATCTCATCACACTTTTCAAGAACAATTTTTCTCCTTAATCACCAGCCCCAAGTTTCAAAGTTAATTGGGGCTGGTGAGGTATAAATAGATGCTGGACCAGATGGAAACTCTGTCGTGATTTATAGCTCGCTGAGCCATCACATGTTCCACTTGTTCTCTGAGCAAGGGCACTATTAATTATGACACTGCCCAGGCAGATCGCAGGGGAGGTTACGACAATGGTGTTCAAGCTGAGGACTTAAATATAACCAGGCTGTGACATTTTGCTGAGTGAGCGAGATGCAGACAGGACCTGCCTGTTGCAGTGGCACAGTTTTCAGGGCATTTCTCCAGCGTGCCCCAGGGAAGCAAGTGAAGCAAGTATTTTGGAGACCTTCGTATGGGCAGAGCCAACATAGGTCCTTTGCAGGATTCTGCTTTTGCCCAGGCAAACTGCAGTAAAGCTGAGCAATATTTTCTAAGCCCTGGGAAGGGAGCACTGTGCATTCCTGGCCTGAGGAAGCCCAAAACAGAAAGGTGGTGTGGATATCCCACCCCACAAACCCTGTGTCCTTCGCTCCTCAGCTCCAGCTGGATGTGGACCATCATCCAGAGTGCATGTGTCACCCTGAGAGCTGCAGTCCAGACTGACGAGAGCAGGGGAGGGAGACAGCTCCTTATCAGTGTTTCCAGGGGGATATAAGGATCAAAGGACTTGCTGGAGGTCATCTGGAAGGGTCTGATGCTGCACCAGGTCTCCTGTGTTTCAGGCCTCTTTTAATCACTGCCTGTTTCTTCTTGTAGCCCACGCTTAAAACTTCCGTTCAGTTATCCATCGTGAATTGGGATTTTGCTAATTACTGGAAGAAAAGGAAGCTCAGGGCAAAGGGGGTGACTAGTCCTGCCTTTCCCCAAGCCCTTTCTGCCTGAGGGACACATTGCCCATTATTTATGAAGCACTGAGTTCAACAACAGTTTGGAGTTGTCCTGATTTTTCTGGGACCTGCTGCTCAGTGGGAAAATGAGAACATGAGCCACAGCCTCCTCTTGCTTTTCAAAACCATCAACCTCTTGCATTCCCTGCACTGCACAGCTTTGAAATACGGACACATGTCACACCCTACTGCCAGATATGAAGAAATCTTTACAAAAGCTGCCTTGGGAACTCTTTGCATGACAAACCGCGTAAGATGTGCAATTACAGAGCCATGATTTAAGAACTTAAAACCCAGCTAAGCTTGATAGAAGGTATCAGACTTAAAAACAATACGTAGGGAGAATTTAATCTTGCAGAGACTGCAGTTATTTGAAGGGAGAGATTGTGTTCGGGATTAAGAGTCAAATTACTCCACAAGTTTTTATTAAACCTTTATATTTTCAGCCGTACCTTCTTACGGCTGTTTTGGGACAGGAGCTTAGTTTTATGATGGGCATAAATCCCCAAAATATAGTTTGGATTCTCTGAAACAGGAAAAAAATGAACAAAATGGATTGGGACCTTATCCGGGCTGCTAATGACTTAGAGCTCACACACTGGCATTTCATTAAGGCATGTGATTTTCCAGAAAGCACCAAAAGGACCAAAAAAAACCCCCCCAAAATCTCTAATTTCCCTAAGATTCTTAAAACCTGAAAGAAGCCCTGAGCACATACACACACCCCTCACTGGGAGCCCTCCTGTTCTGCTTGCACACTCATGCTGGGAAACGCATGTCTGAGCATCCCTGTTTTGAACTGATCCCAGCATTAACACACCACAGAAACATTCGTTTGAGAAAGCAACATCCTGGTTATCCTGGAGCTTGTGGGACCACAGCCAGCTCTTCCAGTGGGATGCTGAGTGGGCATTAATGCACTGTACAAGGCTCTGCCAGTGCCTCGATGGCTGTAGCCCTGGCTGGACATGAGGTGGCTTTTGTGGTGAGACAATGAGCTAAGCTTGGAGACAAATGGAGCTGGCTGAGCCCAGCAGCAGTGTGGCATCCCTCTCTGGCTGTGTGATGAGTAATGTCATGTTATTAAAACAACACTTCCTGTAAAAACACTTGGGGAAGCAAAAAAAGTGTTCCAGACTTGATGAAGACAATGCTGGTCTCTGTGTCCCCATCCAGGAGCTCCCTGCAGCTCTCTCCCAGTGCCATCACCCAGAGTGAGTGCTCATCTCATTGGGTGATGTTGAACAAACCTGCTCATGTCTCTGCACCTGTGTAAGTGGGCTGACAGATCAAAAGTGCTTTGAGATCCTCTGTGGGAAATAACTCATTCCTATTGCCAGACCTGAGCATGTGAACATCATTTAATCTACCAGGAATGCAGGTCTATGCCAGGGGAACATGAATATAGATCACATGTCATTAAATGAACCACCGAGGCTGGGAGGAGGAAGGAGCAGTCTGAGACAGGGAGCAAAATCCTAAGCACACACTGAGGTGTTTGCAGATCAGATCCACGGCACCAGAAACACTTCTCTGCTGTGTCTCTGGGCAGGATCTGTGCCACCTCCCTGCAGGCACAGCTCCTGTGCAGGCTGAGACCCCGCCGGGGCCAGGCACTGTCACAGCTGACAGGGCAGCGGGAGAAAGGTCTGTTCCCTGTCACCTCTTGCTGTGGTGCTGCCGGCTCACCCGCTGCTCGATAATGGCTCATTCTCCCCAGCTCCATTTGCTGCCTTGCCCTTTCCAGCCCAATGCAATTGCTTTATTCCCGCTGGGATTCACATGGTTTCCTAAATTGGCTCAGTCTGGGCAATTCCAGCTTGCGCCTGGTCCCAAAGACCTTTTCACCTTTGCACTTTCTGTTTGCAGAGCATGAGGGGAAGCTGGGGCAGCAACATGCACTGAGGAGCCTGAGGTGGGTATCAGGGAGCTGCACTTTGGAGAGCATCATGGGCATCATGGACTGGTGTGTTAAATTTTATTTGAGGAGTAGTGTGGTAACACACTGAAAGCGTCCTTGTCACCATGGCTGTGGTCACCTGCCACTGCACACTGATCCAGGCAAAGGCCCCCTTTTGTCCAACAGCTTCACAAATGCTGGTTGCTACCTGTGGGCCACCTGGGCTGGTCTGCAGCATCCTTCCAGGGCAGCACCATCCTCCCTGCCCACACTCCCTGCTCTGCTGGGCAACAGGAAGGCAAAAGGCAGGGAAATAGTTCAGAGCTGCTCCTTGTTGGGGAGAAGCCTGATTCTCTCTGCAGGACGAGCACTTCTAATTTATGGTGACAGAGGGAAGTAATGTGATGTTTTCTGGCGGCTGCGCTCCGCTATCAGCCTTAACCTAATCCCCGTGTTGCGGAGCACTTGGCTGTGTGCGGAGCGAGCTGGCAGATGAGGCTCCCCATCAGGAAATGGTCCCACTGAGGCTGCAGCCAGGCTCTCCTTCAGGACACAGCAGGCTCCGTGCTATCTCCCTCATTCCTGGTGCTGTTTCCCTGGCACTGCAGTATGACCTCTGCAGGGGTGCAGTGCCAGATCAGCTTGCACACCTCCTGACACTCCGTGCTCCCCATGCCCTCCTGGCAGGGAAAACTGGCTGCGCCCTCTCCGCTCTGCACACACCTGCCACAGCACACGCCTTGCACAAGCACCAGGTCAGCAGCAGACAAGGAAAAGTGAGGGCTCTTTCCTCCAGCACCTTTGCCCAGGCAGCACAATCCTTGCCCAGGGGCTGCTTCCCCCTCCCCGAGCCACCAGCTCTTTCCCAGTGACCCTGGCTCACTCCCACTGCGGTTGCTGCCGTTCTGGGTGATTAATTCACTGTGAGTAATTTTGGAGCAGATGATCTCATTCACGTGGTTCCTGCTATTTCTCCGGAGGACAGGGAGAGGAAAGGACCACAATGTCCATGATAGTCGTCCCTCTGTACATCCCTGGGATGCCCAGCACCAGCCTGATGACCACTTAGTGGTACAGAGCTACAGGCAGAGCAGAAGAAAATTTGCTGGTAAATTTGTTTCTCTCAATAGAGGGCAATTTAATCATTCAGGATGATAAGAGCTCAATTATGGCTCTGTAACAAGGCCAGAGTTTGGGGTAGCAAGCGGCTGCTGTGGCTGAGGAGCAGCATTGCTTGCTGGACTCCTGGGAGGTTGAGGAGGTCCCCTGATGTGGGATGTGGCACTGGAAGGCTGGGCCATTGGAGACTACCAAACTCTGCCCTCACCAGGGATTGGAGAGGTTTTGTGAGGGGCCACAGGGACTCACTGCAGTCCCCAGTTGCCAATGGGAAACCCCAGTGGATTTAGCAGCCTCCAGCTGCCTGCTAAGAGAATCAGAGACTTTAAAGAAATCTGTGGGCCCATGTTTGAAGGGGCAGGACCTGCACAGAGGTGGCTGCCTCTCTCTCTGAGTGATGGGAGAGCTGTCAGCCAGGAGAGTGAGGGCAGCAGCACTGCCCTGTCCCGGGCTGCACTGCGAGGAAACTGGAATGAACCCTATGAAATGGGATGAGATTAACAAAGCAGCTGAATTATTCTAAGCTAATAAAATACCAGGTCCAGATGGCTCCCACTATGAATACTATTACAGAGAAGAACTCAGGGTAAATTAGGAGATTTGAAGCTAACTCTTTTCATATACAGAAGAAGCTCTGTGGGGTGGGCAGCAGTCCCCTCTCCCTGCCTGCCTCCAGGGGCAGAGATTTGGTGCTTTCTTGCAACCCTAGAAAGAGGAGTATATGCTCCTTGTCACCCAATTTCTGCTGTCTTTCCCTTGGAAACCCATGCTGGCCACTCTTGTTGCCTCCTGGCAGTGCCAGGCTTGGAGCCATGGAGGCATTTTCCTGCCACACACATGCCCAGGCAAATCCCAGCTGCTTGGGATCCATGTCCCATCCCCAGGAGTGGTGTGAGCCCCCAGTCACCTCTAGGTTGGCCCCCTCCCACTGTCTGATGGGATCCCACACAAAGGCTACTAAGGGAGCAGGCAACATGAGTTTGCTCCTGAATTTTGGTGCCTGAAATAAGCTGTAAGCAGCACTAGACCTGCACTGTGTTTGCTTTGCAGAGGGCTGAGCTGCAGCCTGGAATGCAGAGGGGCTCAGCAGGAGGCTGCATTTAAGGGCCAGCTCCAAACCCCAGCATGCCAGGGACTGTTTATCCCTCCATCAGCCTGGGAAACGGATGCCAGCAGCAATCAGTGGCTGCAGTGCTGGGGTAGCTGCAGCCCTGAGCTGCTGGAAGGAGTGGAGCAGTGCTTACCAGGGTTCGGAGCACCTGAGACATCCGTGCCATGCAGAGGAGAGTGACAGCTCATGACATGGGCTTGCCACCAGCCAGAGCAGCTCAGGGGAGGGCAGCGGGACACAGTGGGTGCTTAGAGGCACAGCATTTCCTGCCCATCATGGTGTCTGGCTGAGGATGGATGTTTAAAGCACATCCCTATTCCAACAGGGAGAGGGAGAAACTATCGCAGGGAGGAAAGAGCTGGTTTTGCTCCATCTGCAGTGACTGGGTCAAATAGATGGCTGATATGTTTAGTTTCTGAATTATCCTGATGAGATGTATAAGCTTGTTATTTTGTTTTAATTAATGTGAAGGAAACTGTTAGAGTGCCAGAAAGTGTGAAGAGAGGGGGAGCAGAGAGGGGAGATGGGGACATTTGGAATTGAAGCAGCCTATTAATATCTCTGCTGTTGAATGAAAGGTCATTAATGAACCAAAGAAAAATGAGCGGGGAGGGAAACAAGAGAACTGAATCCCTCTCTACCTCCCATCACCCGGATTGTTACCAGGACACTTTCAAGCCCTGCTGCAGCTCTGCTGCCCCTTGTCCTGTGCCTTCCTCTCCTGTCTTTAATCTGCCATGATCCCATCGGTGCTGGATGGGGTGGGAGGATTTCAGGGAAGATGAGAGTTGGTGCCTCAAAATACTGACACGAGGCTTCTCAAAACTACCCCAGTCTGCTGAGATCCAGAGCACTGTCCCTTGTCCCAGGATCTCACCTGGACACAGCAAGTCTTGGCCCCTGCTGAAGGCACCGGCGCCCCAGCCCTGGAGTGGTGTTTGTCAGGGAGAGGTATTGCAACAGGCAGTGAAACATCACTTAGTTTATTTCTCTCATTTTTTTCCTGCTCTTTTGGAGGTTACCATAACCAGTGTGTGTTCCCAACCCTGAACAGAAGCTGTGCTTGCCCAGGAATTGATTTGCCACGCTTGAGATGGAAGCAAACACAGATTAAATTTAAGCTATTTGTTCAGTATCTCAGTTACGCAATTGGACAGCGTAGATTAGGGAAGGTGACCTCCTGTAGCACAGGGGGGATTTACTGACATGTTCGAACAAATATTACACTTCCTGGGATCCAGCACAGCTCAGGATAAAGGAGAAAAGAGTACTGGCCTGCTGCCTTCCTGCACAGGCACCTAAACCCCAGTGATCTCTGCCTTCTCTCAGAGACTCATGCTGGAATACCCAAGATCAAAGGAGGGACCAGCCTTGCTTCCTCCTGCAAGGAGAAAAGGTAGAAAAAGAAATACAGATAAATGAAGGTGAGAAATGAGCCTTTGAAAGGTCTCAACCACCTGCTAAACATGACCAGTCCCAGGAAAAGGAGGATTTTCCCCCAGTTTTCATTGCCCCCATTCCTGGCTCCTCAAAGCTTTGTGGTGTTGGTGGAGTCTCTTCCCTGGTGCTGGGAGGCTCCCGGGGTTAGGGCTGGTCCCAAGGGCTGTGGCAGCAGGCAGAGAGCAGCCAGAGGAGAGGACACAGCACTGGGGACCACGGGAAGGTTCATTTGCTCAGGAGGCCAGTAATGGATCAGCAATTTAAAATTTAAATCCATGTGCTTAAAAAAGGAAAGGAAGGGAAAGAAGCCAGCAAGGACTGGTGGTTGCACTGCAAACTGTCACTGTCTGTTTGTGAAAAGGCTTTTGACTGACAGCAAAGTTGTCAGAGGCGTCTGACGTCAGAGCTCTGCAGTGAGGTGTCGGAGGGGACAGCTTGCCCATGGCAACAGCAGCATCAGCTGCCTCTGGGCAGCTCCAAGCTCTCCTCCTCCTCCTCTTTCTCCTCTTCACCTGGATTTCAGAATAGAGGAGCAGGCTGCCCCAGCACTGACCTGCCTGCTGCCTGTGGATCTCCCAGGTGGAGGAGGAAAGGGGAGACGCTTCCCAGGTTCCACATGGCTGCAGAGCTGTTGTACCCTGTGGCGGAGTCATCCTGACCCGGGCAGGGGAATGCACCCAGTGCCACCTCCCTCTCCCTGAGCCCTGACCAACATGGGCTGGGGCAGGCTGGGCTCAGCCTGCAGCTGGGAGGGGAGCTGGGATGCTCACAGCAGCACTGTGCCAGGGCGGGGTCCAGCCTGGCTCTTCCCAAACCCCTCGCACTCTTCCAAACCTCACCCAGGGCTTTACCTACTGAAGTGCTCCACAGTCCCTTCTCTGGCTTCAGGAAATTCATGACTGTGCTAAGTGCCAGACTGCAACACTAACCACCCCCTGGGCCTTCCCACTCTCCTTAGCAGATTCTCTGCCACCTCCAACATGACCTGGACAAAGGCAGAGCTCTGCCTGAACACACCAGGTAAACCAGACAGAGACTAAACCTGTTCCCACATGCTTTGGCACTGAAACAAGACAATAGCTCTGTGGCAAGTGCAGGGCAGAGTGAGGACAGGGGGAGGCTGGGGCAAAGGCAGCACGAATGGCTCATGTTTGCTCTCTTGATGTGAGGTCTTGCAAATGGAAATGATTCTCCAGGAGCATCTGTTCCTCAGGCAGGGGCTGTACCACTGCAGGCATCCTCCAGAGACATCACTGGCACTTTGTGCAAATAAATAAATCAATAAAAGCAGTGGCTACAGCACGGAATTTGGCCTTCTGGTCTTGGAAATATCTGAGCTATCCAGGATAATCACTCTGCGGCCATGGATGGATGGGTTTGCTGAGCCCTGAGACACCTGCTTGCTGCTGAAGTGGTTTAGCCCAACTGTTTAATGCTGTGCTAGCTGGAAAATTGTTTCTCTGCTTTGGCTTTAAATGATGAATTGTTGCCTGAAAGATTATCCTTTGTTTATCTCTGTTCCAGTGACCCCTTTTGCTGCCTCTCCTCTCCCCTCTGCTCGGGTGTTGCAGGAGCCAGAGCAGAGGGAGCAGGAGATGTGAGCCCTGAATATCAGGCTGTTGACCTTTCCTCCAAGCCATCCCATTCCCAGCTAAAATCCTGCCTCTTGCCCAGCTCATGGTTTCTCCAAAACACAGAGAAGGGTCTGGCACTCCTGACAGTAGAAAGGAGCACAAGAAATATATAATAGCTGGAATGAGAAAGGTGGGGAGGTGAATGACCACCCTCCCCATGTCACCCCACCCTCCCTTCATCTCCTGCCTAATCTCCACATCCATGAGAAGAGCTGGGGCTGCTCTCTGTTCTTGCACAGGAGGGCCTGTATGTGCTTGGGGATGGGGCTGTGGAGGCACCACACTCCCCTGAGGGTCAGGGGGATGACCTGGGATGGAGGGGCTCACAGATGCTCCACCCCAGCTTGGCTCAGGCAGACTCTGGTGAGACTGAACCAAGCTTCTTACACAGTTGGATGCCGCTGGCAGGGCTGGGCACAGGGTGAGAAGAGCTGAGCTTGGAACTGGCTAAAATACCCTGTGTGGATGCTCCCCGAGCCCCAGCACTATGGGCACCCGAATGCCCCCAGAGTAAGGCCACCTCTGTGGCCCTGAATGATTTCCTCTGTTTTCTCTGCATCCAACAGAATGGTCTGTAGAGCAGGAATTCCTGTAGAGCAGGAATTTGTCAGCTTCATTTGTGGTTTAGATAATCTCGCTTAGAAAAATCCTTGGGCCATAACTGTCTTAGGAGGGCCAAATGTTTTCTCTCTGAAATTTGGCATGCCCTTTTGCTCTATCAGTGCAGGTGGGAAACTGTTAAACATCCTAAACCAGCTGGGTCTCTGACTCTGAATTGATGGGAGCAGCAACCCCAAGCCCTGAAACCACCTCTGAGAACTCTCATTTCATTTGGGTGTTTCTGAGAAGCCGAACTCCTCTCTGTTTCCTGACAGCCTGGACCAACCACTTGGGAACCAGGTTTCCATGCAAATGAATTCGTGGAGGAAATGAAGGCTTTACAAAAACAAGTTGACTCTCACTGGGGGCACTTCATGCAAGAGTAAAGCAATGAAGTGACAGGGTGGATTAATTTGTAATTTGGTTAAAGCTGGGGTGGGAAATCTGCAGAAGGTCACAGTGACACTAAACAAGTGTCTTGTATTAAACCCAGCTCAAGTTTTCATGTCTCGGTAAAAGAGCTGGAGCATCTATAACTAGTAACAGGTTATTTTTGGCATCCCAACCTATTTTGCAGCTCCCAGGAGGCCAAAACTGCTTCTCTTTGACTTTGCAAAGCCTGGATTTCTTTTTGTGTCGACAGGATGCTGGGATGTGCATTTAAATTCTTCTTCCACTGCCTGTCTTAACAAAAATTCACAGGTCCAGGCAATTACTGCTCTTGCCTTGCACAGAGCAAAGAACCCACAGCCTAAATGAGGGTTGTAGTGTTCAAAATAACAACAGAGAAATTATTTTGAGTCACCATCCCTGGGATGCAAAAGACATACAAATTTGGCTGCTAGGATCATGGTTTAGTGGTGGGGTTGGCAGTGCTGGGTTAAAGGTTGGGCTCAATGATTTTAAAGGGCTTTTGCATCCCTAAAAAGGGTGTTGTAGCCCTAAAAAGCCTAAATCTGTGTAGACACAGTGATGCAAGGGGTCAGTCACTCTGTTATTGCCTCCTTTACAGGTCACAGGGCCACAGACGTTTGCTTGAGCTCCCTTGGAAATCAGTAGCAGAGGATGGCACCAGAGCCAGCCCGTCAGTGGTTTACATGGCCCTGCCATCAGCAAGGTTTCCATGACTCTCCCTCTGCCTTAGCTTGTCCCTTCCCGAGCCCCAGCTGCACCCACACCATGTTCCCACTCTTCCTAAGGCTGTTTGTCGGATGGGTGCCAGATCTCCAGCTCTGCAAAGCGTGGTGTGACATCTGCTCTGCCTTCCCTCCCGCTTCTCCCAAATGGAGATAGCCGGAAAAATATTGAAGCCAGCAGACAGGGGCCCATCAAAATCAAAGCACTTCACAAAATTGACTGCGTTTCACTGGAATTTTGTTTTGAAATGAAACAAACAAACAAACAAAAAATCTGGCAGAATCAAAACATCTTGTTTCAGCGTTTTCAGGAGAAAGAAAATCTTCCTGTTCTATTCTGAAAAGGCTTTTCACTGCTGAGATTGTTTCAGAAAATAGCTAAATCAAGCAGAAAGCAAATTAAATAATCAAAGTCTCTTGGAGATGGATCCAGTTTCCAGATTTTTCTCTGATTGGCATCCAAGAGGAGCAGTGCCCCTTGGGCATCCCATTGGTGCAGTGCTGGTACAGCACTGCTCTCCTCTGGGTCCTTGGGTGTGCATGGGGTGGACAGCGAAGAGCAGGAATAGCTGAAATGTAGGAAAACCAGACAAAATCAGGGAAACCCTGCTACTGGTGATGAGCTGCTCCTCCTCTCATCAAGGACCAACCTCCAGAATAAAATTGTATACTGAAGAGGCACAAAGAGAACTCAGGATGTGACAAGAGCAGATGCCTTAGAGGTGTTCAGACAACCCCTGCCTCTGTCTCCTGCTCGAGGGAGAACTGGGCAGGTTCTTCCATTGCATCAGTGCATGTAACACCCATGGCATGTACCTGGGGACAGGAGAGCTCCCACACTGCCCGTGACACGGTCCCAACCCACCAAGGTAGAAACAACAGCATGCTGTGACTCTCCCACAGGCCGGGTGATGGGAGCAAACCCCTCAGAGCTGGGATACAGCTCACAGAGTGCACAGGTTTCTGCTGCAAAATCCATTACAGGACGGTTTGCAGGGAATTCAGGGCTCTGGGCTTAAACCTGGTCTTCAGTTACCCAAATATCTCATCTCTTTATATGTCAGTATTTCACATTTCCTTCAATATCTAGATGTGTAGGCCACTCTAATGCTCACTGGCATTATGGAAAGTGCCTTTGTTAGGGAGTAGAGCCCCTGGCACAGGGAAGCTGGGCAGAGCCATCAGCTGGGGACTGGGGGAAGTGTGTTCGGGGGGAGCAGCTCTTCCAGAGTCTGTCTAGAGCTACAGTATCGTGTGTATTTTGCTGTGAAAGGCAAAAATCAGCATCTGCTCCAATAAGTGATCTGCCCAAGGGCAGCAATGCATCTGCTGGAGAGAGAGCACATCTGTGCTCAAGGTAAAAGTGGAGCAGTCAGTGGAGCTGGGATGCTGCACAGAAACAGAGCACAGTCCCAACAGCCCTGGGAAACAGGAGATCTCCTGGGACTACATGGCCAGGGTACATCTCTGCCAGAGCTGACACGTGTGATCATGACACAGAAAAATTGACTTTGGCCCTTTGTTTATGAAAAAATGAAAGCAGATATGAGCCACTGGACTCCTCCAGTGAGCTGGTACAAATGCTGAGGAGCGTGTCATCAGTCCACTGAGACCTTGGGCAAGTGCTGCTGATAAACACTATCCCTGTCTCCTTCAGTGATGTGAATTTTAGAGAGACAGGAGTGAAAGCAACTAACACAGTGTTTACAAAATTAAAAAAAAACCCCAAACACCTAAACCTGAATGTCCAGGCTGGGGATTGTACTGTCCCCACAGTCCATCAGGGATCCAACAAGGAGCTGGTACAATCTGTGCTGATCCATTATCCTCCTGCCCGTATTTCTACATCCTCCACAATTTTATTGAAATAAACTAAAAGCAATCTTGGACCTTGTAAGACAAGGTAGTTATCACTCCAGCCAGCCAGCAGCAGATTTATTGACCCCTGAGATGCATCCAAACCATATTTCCTTCCATATGACAAGTGTCCTGCTTTATTGAAGCAGTTTTCCAGCAGTCCTGAATCACGGCTGCAGCTCCGTTTTGTCAGAGGCAAACTGAAGATGTTTTCCACTGGAGTCAAGGCAAATGAGCACAGCACCCTTGTGAGATGGGGAGCGTCAAACCTTTAATGATAAGAATTGAAGTTAAAAAAGGGCAGGTTTTCAGGCAATACTGATAAACACTTTAATAGCTGAAGTCTAAAGTGAGGGAGTCTTTTTGGTAGCAAAAGTAAAATATGGTAAACTGTTTTGCAGTACTTTTACTAAGTGTTTGAATGAGTGGGCCTAATATTTTGGAGACTGAAAGCAATCTGGATGAACTTGAAGAATTCTTCTGGGCAAAAAGTGTGAAACCCAGCCTGAATTGCAGTGGGAATGCTGGCAACCAGACCCTCAAACAGACTGACAAAGGTGAATGGTTTCAAGAGGCTGCAAATGTAAAAAAAAAAAAAGTTGAAATTAAATGTGAAGAGGGGAATAAAAACAAGACTAGTGAGATAAGAAATTGAGTGATATATTCCAGTACTTGGTGTGAAATATAGTGTCTGTAAAAACATGAAAACATTATCTGGATTTTCACTGGTACTTCCAGTATATCTTTATAGACAGATGATAAGAAATATAATAACTCTGAGAGTACTAAACCAATCAATGTAAAAATATATTTCCAAGACATACTAGTAGTGAATTTTATCATATGCTGCTTTAATTTTAAACTTTCGGAAGATACACACTCTTCCCAGTACAGAATCCCCTACATTTCCTCCTATAGTTTTCTATACTTGGAGATTTAAGAGAGGAGTTACAACACTTGAAGGAGCAGTCTGTTGATTGCACATATAGATAAGGCATTTTGAAAGGTAGAGCAGATTATTTTTGGTTTGGGGCCTGGTTATGTCAGATGACAGAATCAAGTTGTGAAGCTAAATGTGAGTTTGCTGCTGATAACTACAGCAGGTTAATGAGATCTCTGTTTATTTTCAAGTTGATGCAACGTTTAGGGTATTATGATAAAACTTGTGTTATCACTTGGTTGATAAAAAATGATCTTGCTTTCAGTTTGTAGTTACACAGTTTGAGTCACAGCTTCGAATTATTTGTCTTGTGTAGTGTTCTTAGACAATCTGTTCAGGGCTTCTTATGTAACATTATTCCTCTCAAGTTCAGCAAAAAATGCTGCATCGTGAAGAATGTGCATAATGTACAACAAATTTAGCCCCTCTGCTAACTGCAGACAAGTGAATCTTCCTTTCATTTTGGGACATGGTTATCGCAGCCTGGAGAAAGAGGGGAGGAAAAAGGCAAGGCAAACCAAGAAAGTGGGTGAAAGTGGCTTTTGTGGCAGTGCCATAAAGATACAAACACGTTTTGCCAAACTGTTGTTGGCTTTTGAGATGGAGAAAAAGCGTTTTCCCCTTTCTCCGTTGCCTTTGAGCGCCTTGCCCAGCACTGTGGGACAGAAAAGCGGAACCAGCCTCAGCACAGGCACAAGGTGGCAACACGTGTGAAGTGCCCCCAAGAGCTTGCAGGGATTTCTCCCCCCACGTTGCGGTTGTGCTGCAGCCGCATCACCTCCTTCTATAAAACCTGTCAGTGTCTATCCAAGGCCGGGGCAAATCCATTTGCTACAACTTTTACAAGTACTGAAGCCCATCTGTAGGAAGCCAGAGACAGGATTATTTCTGTCTTCTTACTACAGACTCAGCAGACTCATTTAAAAGAGATATTTCATAAACCTGTTGCCTCCCAGGCTGAGTGTGTGTGTGCAAAGGGGTCATTATTCTGAAAGCCACTGACTTTGGGGAGATGAGGCATTTGCAGCGGGGAATATTTTGTCCACATGATTATACGTCCTGGCAACTGAAGGACCCAAATCCTAACATTAAAACTGAACTACATTGCCATTTGCTGAGCTGCTGAGAGATCTCTGCTCTAAGGGGGGTTTATGACAGACTGTAGCAAAACCAGCAGGCTGAGGGAGGTTATCCCCCTCTACTCTGCTTTCATGAGACCCCACTTTTGGTTCTGCATCCATCTCTGGGGATCCAACAAGAATGTGGACCTGTTGGAGTGAGTCCAGAGGAGGTCACAAAGATGCTCCGAGGGCTGGAGCACCTCTGTTATGAAAATAGGTTGGGATAGCTGGGGATGTTCAGCCTGGAGAAGAGACGGCTTCAGGGACACCTGAGAGCCCCTTCCAGTGCCTAAAGGGGCTACAAAAGAGCAGGAGAGGGACTTTGGACAAGGGCCTGGAGTGACAGGACAAGGGGCAATGGCTTCCCACTGACAGAGGGCAGGGTTAGATGGGATATTAGGAACAATTTCTTCCCTGTGAGGGTGGTGATATCCTGGCACAGGTTGCCCAGAGAAGCTGTGGCTGCCCCATCCCTGCAAGTGCCCAAGGCCAGGTTGGACAGGGCTTGGAGCAACCTGGTCTAGAGGAAAGTGTCCCAGCCAATGGCAAAGGGTTGGAAGTAGATGAGCTAAAAAACTAAATGTACATTTTTGAACTCTGAATATCAGAAAGATGAGATGTCTATGACTCTATTTTCTGTATTCCTTCCAGGAAACGCTCTATTCACACAGGTAACAGAACTTCCCACTCTTGGCACTGAATATTGACATTACAACAGGATTTAAACATTTCCTCTCCTTTCACAGACACAAACATATGCCTATGTGAGTGCACAGGGGAATCAGATGGAGACAGAGCCCTTGGAGTGCCAGTGAGAGAAGTAAGCCTGAGTCTCTCTAAGCATGGCCTGGGATGGCTGCCATACTATTAATATGTAATTTGGCTGGATAGTTCTTAGCCATCTTAATTCTCCAGCCATCATTACTTTGCCTGGTTATCATTCATACATTTCTATATGCTATTCTGCTCGAAGGAAAGAGATTGGACATTTAGAGCTAAAGTGGATGAGTCTATATTTTTGGAATTGGAGCTAAATTACCCACCAGTTGACGCATTATTGTGTTTTACAATAATTGCTGATTAAAATTCAAATGCACTAAATTCCACCTGTCATTCTCAGCATTGCCTCTGTTGTGACAATGCCAACGCCATGAGTGGGTATGAATGAAAGGATTGAAGGGAGTGGTTTGTCTGCACAATTCCATCCTTTTATTCTGCCACAATCTGCTAAACCCCTCTCCCAAACCCTTGGGATATTTGCCACAAAAATGTCTGCTCTGCTGGATGTTTTATAGAATGAAGACACCGTGGTGCAGGTTTCCAAAGCAGCCTCTGCATTTTCACGCCCACACAGGTCAGGCACCCACCTTCCTGAGCTGCCCCTCTGTCATAGGTGGCCTGGTGCTTTAATACACTGATGCCCATGACTCTTGAGGGAGTTTCCAAGTGGACTTTTATGAATCCTTTTAGAGGAGCTAGATGGGCTGTTCATGTACGTGAGCTCCTACTTTGTCTCTTTTTTCTCCAGGCCACAAGATGTGCTTAAGTCCATTTCTGCAGCTCTCTTAGACTTGCCTTTGGCTGCAAAACGTCTTTTGACTGGCTAAACTCCCCAGTCCTTCCCTGCTCCTTTTGTGCCTCCCACACTTCAGCATTTTTGGCCTTCTTCTTGCTTTTGATCTTCCATTCTCTTTTTCCCAGATCTCTCAAGCTTTTCCTCACTGTGCCTAGCATTTCCCAGCCTGGAGAGCTGGGGAATAGCACAGCCTCTGGGGACATGGTGTGTTTATGATAAATCAGGGAAGTGGATAAGCAAGTACTTGCTCTCGATAGCACTTTCTACATGCAGGTGCTTCCTCTTCCCTTTCGCTTGTGAGTGAATATTGCAACAGACAACATTTGCCTGCAAATCACCACTACCCTGCACTTCATCACTCTGGGTTCACATTTTAGTCATCAGAAAAGAATCATCCTGATTTAACATCCCTTTACCTATCCTGGCTGGCTGAAACAGAAACAGCCCAAACCAAACCCCAACATTTGGGAGGACACAGTGAAGCAGAAGACGGTCTGCTGAGTTATGCCCCATGGCAGTGCCCAGCCCCGTCCCACACTCCTTCTCCCAGGGGTTGGAAGCAACTGAATATGGGCTGAACCCATTCAGTAGATGTCAACAGTAAAGCCAGAGTGCAGCGTGTTCTGTGAAGCCTTGAGTTCTCCTAACTTGGGAAAATGCTGGCTAGACAAATGTGAGAAGAAGCAGGGCTAGCAAGGGACACGGGGCTGATGGCTCAGCATCTCATTACTCATCCTCTCAGCTCTGTCTGACTAGTCGTTTAGCACCTTTGTGGGCTTGTTTTTGATAGCTAAAGAGGGAGTAAGAGAGATGTGACTCTAAACCAACAGGATATCAGCTGGGGTTTCGGGTTTACGTAAATGCAGAGCATTGTGAACTGACACTGCACACAGTGTAGCTCCAGGGCATGGATCTGGTTGGGCTATGCACAGACCAGAGCACTCCTGGCTTACCTGGATCCCAGCCAACACAGGATGGTGTAAAAGTATGTCTGGCTTAAAATTAAATTTTTCTGAGGTTAGAATATTGCTTCTATTATGAAAAGCAGAAGGTAGCCTTGAGATTAAGGCAGGAAAACTGCATTCAGTTCCTAGCTCCAATGGAGTCTTTCTTGGTGCAGTGTTGGACAAGCCAAGCAAAACTCCCATGCTCGTACTCTGAACTTGTATAAGAAAAATTGTACTGCTTTCTGTTCTTTGTCTTGGCTACTTAGACAGTGAGGACTTGGAGAAGAGAAAGGCTTTTGCTCAGTGTCTATACTGTGTGTGGTTCTTCGGGGCTTCAGCCTGCAATATTCCCTGAACACAAACAGCGGGAAATAATAAATAAGTTGAAATGTGTATTGCTATGCAAGTGTGCAACAACCAAGCCTATTGAAGCTGTGGTGCTTGGTGTGGTTGGGCACATGAGCCAGTATCTCTGAGCATCACCCCATGTTGTTGCAATGCCACAAGACCACAATGCCCCTCTGTGGTGTTTGTTCACTGGTTCTGTGTATCCACGCTCAGCACATCTCACCTCCAGCCCTCCAGCCTGCCCACAGTGACCAAAAGGAACTTGTAAGGGAATCAATTAGAACCCTGGAAAAGAGGGATGATCAAGTCTGCTTTTGGGAGCTGGAGAATATCATGTGCTGCCAGCTACGAACTGCCTGGCTCCAGCATCAGCTTTGCTCAGAGAAGGGGTAGTATCAGACAGGGAAGAGCTCAACTCTCCTCACCCTTAGGAAAGCTGTATTTACTCTGAGCAGATTTATGCACAAGATGTGTTCTCACTAGCAGGGCTTGTTTCCCCACTGCATTTGAGCTCCCAACATGCAGACCCTGTTTTAAGCGAGCAGTGGGCAGACAGAGGAGAAAGAGAAACATACACAAATCAGGGAGATTGGTTTTATTTCCAAACAGGCATACACAGAACCATAGGGAGTACAAGAACAAGAGAGCAGCATAGCCTCTTGCTCCAGTGTAAAAATGCTAACTTCCTAGGCTGACCCAGACACCTAAGAGTGAAGGCAAAAATATAAGCTACGTGACTAGTGGGAAGAGAAAGAGGCAGCAGGAAAAATCTATCAGAGCTTTCCATAGTTCAATCAGTCAGAGCCTGCTTCACTGGGGAAACAATCAATTAACCACTTCCACTAGAGCAGCCGCAGACGTGCCGTTCTGGAGGTACTAAATCTTTGAGTTTATTTGTTCCCAGTTGCACTCTCAGCTTATTTACAGCATCACAGCAACCTTCCTCCTTGCTTATCTTCACTTCTCTAAGTCCCTCCCAAGGATCTTTCTGTCCATGTTGATTAGTGAAGAAGAACACATGCAGACTAACAATTTCCAGCTTCACTGCAAATCTGTATTTCCCTTAAACAGGCAGCCAAAACAAACAGTTTCCTCCAGGCATGCAGAGGGCATTACGCCTTTAACTGTCCATCTGATTTCCAGCTGTCAATGCATTTTGTCTCACTTTAAGGCAGATGGTTTTAGTTCAGGGTGTTTCAGCCCTACCAATAGTCAAAGAGCCCTGCAGTACACAGATTTGTGCCCTGCCCTGAAGAGCAAAATGTAGCAGGCAAATGAGGGGCAGATGACACCAAAGCCAAGGGATGATGCTGAGAGCACTCAGCCCAAGACCCTCTGTGGCAGACAGGAGCAGGAGAGGACTTGAGCATGGCTGGTCCCACAGGTGTGGTAAAGAGGGAAGTGGGAGACAGCCTGGAAAAAACTGCACAAAAGGAGCATTTGAGAGGACGTGACCTCCAAGTGGTGCTGAGCTGTGCAGGTATAAGGGGTTTCACTCTGTGTCTGCGGAGGAAGCCGAGATATGGATGAGCATGAAGAAAGGTGCACAAGGGTGATGTGGGAATGATGATGGTCTCCCTCAGCACCTCAAAGGTAGATCTCAAAGCACTGAAAGCAGAAGGGTCTTAAGTCCTGGTATGCTGGTGAAGAAACCAAAGGACAGAGAAGAGCGTTGAGGAAAGTCATAAGGTCTCCAAACCACAGGCCTGTGTCTGCCATCACTTTCAAGATGTGGTGAAACAAGAGACATTTAGATGACCACAGCACAAAGCTGAGATTAAACTTCTATTTCCCATTTAATTTTTTCCTTGCATTCTTTAAATGAAAAGAAAGCAGGTCTCAGCACTTTTAGGTAGCTCCTGTGCCTGGCAACCTGAAAGCAGATTTTGATTCACAGATGCCTTTTGCTCCTCTGATCAAATATGCTGGCAGGACTGGTAGACAGGAGCTGTCTTAACAGCTTTAATGCACTTAGATTTGTCCCTGTAGCTGCTGCTAAGGCCTTGATTGGTGCTATTGAAATCTCTTCTTAAACATATGGTAATACATTCCTCACTGATTCCCCTGCCTTTCAAAACTCAGACCTGGAATCATCATTGTCTGTAATAAGTTCATTCTGTTCCTTCTGCTTTACTGCCTGCCTGGCCTAGCTTTGATGAAGTAATTCATATAACTCACTAACTCCAGAGTAAATTTTTATTAGATTTTGAATTAAATACCATATTTTCTATTGGGAAGCCCTGCAAGCTCAGCTTGGCATATGATATTCATATGACCTCCGCTATTCTGGATGCATCTCTGGTAATGAAAACTCTGGATGTCAGGGCTGGGAGTGCACTAATTGGCCTTGATTGCCCCAACAAGCCTCACCTGGGGCTCACGTTCACATCCTCAGCCAGGAGCTCTATTTAACCTCCACCACCTGGGGGGCTTTAGTTCCTGCCTGGGCTCTGCTGTGGGTGAGTCTGTCTTAGTCCTGTTCCTGAACTGGTGTTTGCCTTTCCATGGATGGTTTTGGAGTTTGTTTTTACTAGACCTGTTGCTATCCCTGCCTGGCTCTACCTCCCATGGCATGGGGTCATTTCAGGTTGCTCCTGCCTTGTGCCAGAGCTGCTCCTGGCAGCCCTTCCCTGGGAGAAGTCTTAATCTTGCTTCCTGATGCTGGCAGCCACCAAAATGATACAGTTCTGGTAGGATTTTCGTTAGATAGAATATTTTTAATGTATTGATTTATTAACTGTTTGAGAGAAGGGTACAGGTAATGTTATGGGCTGTAGTTCTTATGTTTCTTACTGTGCATGGAAATAAAAACAAAAGCTGTATGTGTAAGGTCCCAGCTGAGGTTGCTGGGCCTGTCGTGACTTTGAAACTCAAGTGGAGTTGAGCCAAGCACAGGGAACGACTGACCCAGGAGGCCCAGTCTGCTCATCTTCTGGTTGTCTGTAGTTGGGCCCAAGCACAGCAGAGGGAAAGCGCTTTTTCACTTCAGGCTGTTGTTCTGCACCACTCAGTATACAGTAGTCTTAGCCACATTTTTCCTATGGGTGATGTTGGACTCTTAATCTGCCTTTTTTGGAATAGCACAAACAGGTCTATCACTTCATGTGTTAAATGGGATGGCATTTGGCTATCAGGATGGGTGGGCAGACCAAGCACATCAGGAACATCTTCCTTTGTGCCCTGAGGGGACAGTAACCTTGTTGGAGAGACAAAGTCACTGTTGGAAACACATCCTGTCTCATCCCATCCCAGGTTTTGTTGCATGGAATAAACAAGGCTATGTTGGGTTTCCTTCCCCAAAGTAGTAGCAGGTTATGTCTCTGCCATAGGCAGCACCTGTGGGCAGCTGGTACTCCTGAGCCACTAATTCTCCATAAGGCTTGTTGGAGAAGAAATAGAGGAAGCCAGACTTTGTGAAAGATCTAAAATTTGGTCTTTTCACATAGCACACTAGCTTCCCACCAGTGCCTGTCCAACAGTGTGTTGCAGAATGGGCCTAATGCTGAGCCACAACAGGCAGAGCTGCCTTCCTGTGTAATGTAACCCAGCAAGGACAATATCCTGGTTTATGTACTTTCTGCCTGGGAGTTTGTATGCATCCAAAGAGTGGCTTTTGTGTTTTGAGGAGGGTGTTTTTCTGTTGTTGTTCCTGAAGAGAGGCACCTTGAAAAAGACTGTTCTTCTGGTGGGTGATGACAATGACCTTTTGGGAGGAAAGGGGAGAAAGTTTAATGCATGAAATTAAATAGTGTAGTGGCCTGGTTGGGAGAGCAGCTTTTTCTGGGGAAGCAGAGGGAACTCTGGTATGGACAATGGCTTAAACATCCCTTTAGGAATGGCAGGGAATGCATTCCCCCTCTCTATTGCTGCAGGATCTGTTCTATGGGGGTCATCCTTACCCTGTGACTGGACATCTGTGGTGCTGCTTCTTCCATCCCACTGGTGTTGCTTATATTACCTGCCTCCTTAAATCCTCAAGGATGTTTATTACTGTTCCAGAGAGCGCAGCCAAATCTAGTGCCACGTTCTTCCTCTGCCTACCTTAGACCAGCAGAAAAGCAAACCTACACCTACGCTGCCTTTGCCGTAGGGGGCGAGAGGTACCTTTAGCGGCCCAGCCAAGACGAGACCCCTCCCGCGGTGCGGGCAAGGGATGCTCTCCGCGGTCCCCCTCGCTCGGTGCTAGGGATGCTCTCCGCGGTCCCCCTCGCTCGGTGCGAGGGTTGCTCGCCCCCTGCTCCCCCTGCCAGGGATGCTCGGTGCAAGGGATGCTCGCCCCCTGTTCCCCATGCCAGGGATGCTCGGTGCAAGGGATGCTCGCCCCCTGTTCCCCATACCAGGGATGCTCGGTGCGAGGGATGCCGCCCCCTGTTCCCCATGCCAGGGATGCTCGGTGCGAGGGATGCCGCCCCTATTCCCCATACCAGGGATGCTCTCCGCGGCTGCCTGCGGGGGGCGCGGCCGGCCCGCCCCTCCGGCCCCATTGGCGGTGGGGCGGTGCGGGGCGGTGCGGGGCGCGGCTCGCAGACCCGCGGCAGCATCATCAGCATCAGCAGCAGGTGGTGGCGGTGTCCGCGCTCGGTCCGNCAGCAGGTGGTGACGGTGTCCGCGCTCGGTCCGCGCCGCTCCGCGCTCCCGCCTCGCCTCGCCCGCCGCCCCAGCGCGGCCCCGCCGCCGCCAACACGCCGCGGGCCGTGCTCCGAGTGAAGAATGGGGCGGCCAAGCTCGCCAAGCCCCCCGCGGCCGCGGGCGAGACCCCCGGCGGAGCCCCCGGGCAGGGGCTCTTCATGGAGCGCTCGCAGAGCCGCCTCAGCCTCTCGGCATCCTTCGAGGCCCTCGCTATCTACTTCCCCTGCATGAACAGCTTCGACGAGGAGGATGCGGGGATGGCGGGG
>VXBX01000892.1:47470-109530 GCA_013400415.1 Scytalopus superciliaris
GGGGCGGGGGGAGGGTGCCCGCGGGTCGGGGGTGCCCACCCGCGGGTGGGTGTGCGCCGTGCCAGGCGCGGTCCCCGGCGGGATGCGCGCTCGGGGTGCCGGGGATGCTGCAGGGCACCGTGTCCCTGCCGGGGTTGGAGCTGCGAGTGGCAGCCCGGCGGTGGAACGCGCTCCTGCCTCCCGATCGATGAGGAGCGCAGGGTGTTTGCAAATGGAGCGGCTGATGCTCCATCCCCCGTGTGAGTGAAGGGCAGCGCTCGGGGAGGAGGCGCCCGTGCTGCTGGGTGCTGGGTCCGCTCTGGTTTATGCACCCTGAACTCCGGGGCTGGTTGTTACGAGGGGTTGTTAGCCGTGCACCGTGCTGCCTTCGGGGAGAGGAATAAAGGGGTTCAGTTTAAACGAGGGCAACGTAAATCCCGAAACAAAAACCTTTCGAAACCAATGCAGTGATTTCTGGTTTTTTGCCTGTGTCAGAAAGACCTTTATGGCCTCGAAGAGTTGTCAGTAGTCATAAAATGAGACCAAGCTTCAAAGGGAGGGGCATTGTAGGGGGGAAAGAGAGGGGAAAAGTAGGAAAGGGATTGGGTTGAATGGGGGAGGAAGGGCAGTCAGTGGGTGCTGGAGTAGAGGGCAGCACAGCCGCTGTGTGGATGGAGAGCACTTCGTCCATTCCCAGTGGCTCACTGGCGATTGAGGGGTGTTTTTCCCCAGTACACGCTGTACCAGAGTCTGAACCTGTAAGTGAATCTTTTGAGGGGCAAATGATGAAAGTTGGTAACTAAGGCGTGTTTTGACACCGACTGTCATGGTCGCATCCCTCAAAATGCCGGCATGCTCCTTTGTCTAGCGGCTCTTCCCAAGAAGTGCAGGTACCAGCAGGAATATATCAGCTCTCTGGCTGCTACACCTGTAACGTTGTTGTTTTTAAAGGAGCTGACGTAAGAATCAATTCATCATCTGTGTGATTAACCTGGACTTGTCATCAGCATCATGCAGGGGTGTCAGGCAGGAGATTGTATCCTCCAACAGATGTAGCTTTTAATATTTTTTTTTTTTTGTCTCAATGATTGCTGATGATTTATCTGCACTACATACTTGCTTCCAATGCTGGGGAGTGTACAAGACAATAAGGGGAGCTGTGGGAAGTCTCGGCGCTGTTGCTTCAGGAATGATTGATAGTGAGACTTGCTTGAGTAGGAGAACACGACACAATGCCTGGAACAGCGTTTCGTTCCCTGGTGTCTGACCCCTCCTGTTCTGAGCAGGGTGATGATTTAGGTGAATTCTTCCACCTCCAGCGCTTAGAAAAGCGGTTTTGCGCTGAATTGTATTTATTCACACTTAGTGAATGCTCACACATGAATGTTAATAGGCTGCTCTTAATACCACACGAGTGCTTGTCTCTGAATTAAATAAATCTACAATTAAGACCTCGTTCTCCAGCAGCTTATTAGCGGATCCTGCCCGTGTGAGTTGTCTCGTTAGTGAAGCTGCTCGGGGTGGTTTCAGTGCAACGGGGACGTTGCAGTGTTGCTCCTGTATTTTGTGCCTGTGAGTGTGTGTTCAGACACGTATGAGCATCCAGCAAGGAGGAATGTGTGCCACTCTCTGTGTCTGGCATTAAAACTAGAAGTGTATAATTTTCTTTTTCATGACATCTATTTTCATGAGAAATTATAAAAGAAATGCTGAAATTGTGCCAGATTAGATTCTGTGTTATTCATACCCGTGCATGGTGCTGAAATTGTGAGAGATTCTGACCGGTTTGGGTTGCAGCATGATTTCTGTGACAAAAAAGGATCTCGATAGCTCATTCAGGGAGATGAATACTGCACTTGACAAGATGTTCTCCATAGGAGATGGTGGGAAAAAAAATGAAATTGATCCCAGGAGCACCGACAAAGTAAACAATCCGATTTCAAACAGAAACATCATCCATTTTGTCTGAAGCTGAGAACCACATCTTTTTAGTCATCCTACAGAAAAGGGAGAGGAACTGATAAGTGGCCAAGCTTCAAGGAAACTTGACATTTTTCTCTGAAATAGGAGTACAGCCTAATGACAGCTTAAATCTAGTAACAAAAATTCTTGAGGTGTTTCATTGAAGTTGCTGTGGGTGGGTCATATCAGAGTGTAAAAGGAAATTTACAGAAGTGCTGAGAGACATGGCAAGGTGGAAACATGTTTGGCCGTTTCTGGGTTCCAGGATTTTGCCCTCTAAGTCTGGAAAAATAGATCTGCTTTTGAAATATATAGAACTTATTTTTATTTGAATTTATAGAATATTTCCTTTTCTTCCAAGGCCCTTGTGGTTTTCTTTGCAGTGTACCTTCTGGACATTAGGTGAGAAGACTCTTCTCTTTCTCAACTCCTCCTGCAGTCTCTCTGGGCAATGAACTGGGTGCAGATGATGTCTTAGCATGCAGAAGCAGGCAGACAGTGTAGGCAGGAAAGCAAGAAACAGGATCTCATTTGAATATTTCCAGAGCATGAAGGTGACGGAGATTCAGATGTGGCACACAGAGCTGTGTGCCTGTCTCTCCAAAGAGGTGGATGTGGACTTGCACTCTGATGTTATAATACCCTTTTTATTCCTGAGCCATGTGTACAGAGAGGATATGCTGAAAAAACATGGAGCTCTGTTCACCAGAAAGTTGCAGTGGGGCTTTGAAGTAGCTGAAATTACCATCTGCACTCAGCAGTGTAAGGACTCTGGGTTAATAGCTCTTTTGATCTGGGCATGGTAATGTTGCTGGCCTTCCTGCTGGCTGACTGCCATTGTCTTTGCTCCACTGAGGTCCCCAGCAATGTCAGTGAAGTTAAGGATTTTTAAGCTGCAGTTATTATCAGAGTGATTGTTGGGTTTACTTATATAAATATCCACCCTCCATTTCAGTTGTGGAGTAGTAGATGAAGAAGAGGTAAAAATCAATCATGCACTCTCTGTGGGCACATTTCTAGAAAGCCTTTTCCTAATAGTATGAACACAAATCTTAGGTATCCTGTGAACCTGTCTTGGTCATGACTGGAATCAGCTGTTCAGGATGCTGATATTCCTGGGGGAGCATGTTGGAAGGGGCCGAACTGCTGAGGTCTCAAGTGGCAAGTGTGTGTGAGTTAATAACAGTGTGTTGAAGATTCACAGTAACTGGGCACCTGCCTTGTAGGCAGCTGGTGAGTTCTGGGTTCACAATTAAAATTGAGGAATTGGGGTATATGAAACCCCCCTTTGCTGACAGCGGCCTTAGCACAGCTCAGTCCAGGATGAAGGATGTCCTTAAGGTTAATGGGAATGTGTTGCTGGTGTGGAGCTTGGGCAGAACATGAAGTTTAGAAAGCTGGTGAAAGCAGTACAGAAAGCGAGGCTTTGGTGGAGAGCAACAGCAACTGACTTGGAGCTGCACATGCAAAATGAGCAAGCTTTGGTCAGGGGAGAGAAGGTGGTTTGAGTAGCAGGGCAGTCAGTGTAACAGTGGTGGAACTTGCTGGGAGCTGGGAAGCCAGAAGCTAATTTCAGCTCTGAGGAGGTGAGAGCTTCCAGACAAGGCTCACACCTAAAGAAACAGGTGGCAAAATGCCGAAAGTCACTGGAGGGAATGGGGTTTCCTTAGGTCCCTGTGCCTAAACTGCAGGATCCAGGAGCACTTCTCAGGTCTGGGTGTGTGCTCCAGCTGTGCTGTGGCTTAAGTGGGTAAGACACAGTAATGCACAGGCTCCTTTTCATCCTGCATCCTCATTTTCTCAGGAAGGACACCTGCTTGCACTGGCAGAAGGGGCCTGACAGGGATGCAGATTTGGATGTTTGGGACTGTAGCCATGGGTTACGCTGCAAATGCAGCCACCCAGAATGCAGATCCAATCTGAGCATCAGCACAAGGGGACACTCCTGTGTCATACACACACAGGTGTGAAGAGCAGGGCTGCTTTGATCAGGAAGTGGGAAAAGGATCAGAACAGCTGCCAGCGATGTGTAAGGGTCCCCTGGATCACGACCCCAGCACAGGGATTGTCCAGCTTGGCAGACCTCTGCCCTGGCAGCAAGACAGCAGAATCAAATCATGTCTCAGCCAGCTGGAACTAAGTGTCTGGCAGAAAGAAAATGGTTTCCAAAGTCAAAATGTCTCCTAGATACTGACAGTAAGCCTTCCTCGTGTCAGCTGCTAATTCAGGAAAGAGTTGAATTAGAGATAAAATTCAGCCCAGGCTGCTGCTTTCACACGCTATCAAGTACTGGCAGAGGCACTGTGTTACGATCAATTCCTTTGAAGAGGAAGTATGTGAGATATTAATTTAATGGATTGATAAAACCATTTAAAATGTTGGGGTGGAATAACATGTTGTGGACATTTAGATTAGCTTAGAGTACTCTTTTTGTTTGGGTTTTATCTATGGAACTTCTCTATAATTTTAAATGCTGACCTCCTCTATAATTTTCAACATTAAGGTGTCACAAAGTTATTAAATAGAGAGAGCTCCTATGTGTGTTTTCATGTTGCCATGGTTATTTCTCAGTTGCAGCACTGTATTGGGGTACATATTTTTACAGAAAATGATGATTCAAGTCTTTACTAGTCCACTTCTACACTTTTCTTAAATGTAGATCAAGTGTATTAAGTCCCTATGGTGTTTAGTCTGGTTTTGCTTCATCAAAAGTTACCTTTAATGTTCTGGCAGCCTCTAACTGGTTTTGTTAGTTTTTTGTTAGGTGGGTAACCATGCTCACATGGCAAACATATAGGGAACAAGGGAAATAATCTCTACACCTGGAATGTTAGCTATTTTTCTTATCAATCTTTTCCAAATGAAATGGTAGTTCAGCCCTGTAACGCTGCAAAGGCACAGACCCTAGAGCTCACCTCGCCATGCATTACCCCGGGGGTGCCAGCTCTCTTTGCTGGTGCAGGAGGCAGCAAAATCCAGGGCTTTTGCCTCTTCTTGCAAGGAAAAGAGGGTATCATTGGCTGTGAGTTATCCTAGTGATTGAAAGAAATGCCTCTCTCCCTGCTGGGCACATTCTAGCTCTAGGTAAACATGTTTGTTTCGTAAATGGATTAAGCTGAGATAAAAAATGAGAACAATTTTAGGCGAGCTGCTGTCAGATCGGTCTTTCATCAGAGGAAGTGTATGAAAGGGACCAGCAGCCCGGAAGAAGATGCTGTGGATAATACCTGCAGAGAACGGTGTTCTCAGACCCGGTTACAAGTTAATCCAGATCCTAAACACGGTGACTGATTCTTACACCATGGATGCCCCTGGTTGTGGAAGAGCTGCACAAGCTGCCCTGTGCACTGGAGGCATCTTCCTGCCCTCTGAGCCTGCTGCTTCGTATGCCATCAGGGGACTGCAATTACAGGCGATGGGTTTCGTCTTCTGCCGTGGCTGGGTGAGACCAGAGCAGGGCAGGAGCCCTGTGAATGAGTCAGCACTGGGAACAAGGGGTTTGAAACCTTGTCCTTGTTTGTGTTGCTTGTGGTGTTGTGGCTGCACGTGAGAGCCGCGGTCCTGGGCCAGTTTCATGCTGTGCCTGTAGAAAGGCAAAGCAAAATGTCAGTGTCGGTCCCAGGGCGCTTGCGGTCTGTGGCAGAACCCGACAGATGGGGAGGGTTGGACAGATGGGAGAGCGCAGGGAAGGGTGACGTGGCATCGGTCAGCGCTCAGCGTGCCAGGCAGCCTTCCCGGGGCACCAGCTGCTTCCCACTCCTGTCTCCTGTGGGGTGTCCCGCAGAGCGGTCCTGCGCGCCCCAACCTGGAGCATCCACCTGTGCCTCGTGCTGGGCGTTGGCTGAGGAATTGTTTCAAGCAGCGATGTAAGGTGGGGAAGAAGAGAGGTAGCTGCTAGCCCTGGGACTGGGAACTTCTACAAAGCACTTTGTGGCACAGTCACCACCTCGGCGGTCATCTGGGTGTGGCTTTACAGGGAGAGGGGATGAGGATGAGGCCGTGATGGTACCTCTGTGCTGTCCCCCCAGCCTGCTTTTGCAGCACACTTGCTGTCATGGAAAGCACAGTGTTGTCTCCTTCCCTGGAAGGTGGCTGTGACTGGCCTGGCATATGTTACAGGATGGTGTTGAGTTCCAGCCACATGTGCAGGAGGTGTTGTGTGGGTTATACGTGACCCACCCCAGCCACAGGCAAAGAGTATCTCTTTCTCTCATTTTGCTGTCAACTGATTTCCAAATAGAAGAGTCTGTCCCTGGAAAGCTTTCTGTCTGTGAGATGCTGCTTCCTTACTGCTTCTATTTCATGTGCAGTTAATTCTAATGCAAGATTTATTAATTCAAAAGCACTCTGTTCTCCAGGCTAAAAAAAAAAAAATAACATATCTTTACTCTGTCAGATTCCTACATCAGGACAAGTTGTGAAATGCTGTAACTACTTTGCTTCAACATTTCTGTTTGACAGAATGTGCATATCTGCTTTGTGTAGGGAAGAATTGGGTTTGATTGGAGTAGTTGTTTTGAGGAATAATTTATCTGTGCAATTATTTTCTGAAGCACTATCTGCTCATATTTGAGTGCCTTCAGTTAGATTAGAAATGTGAACAATTCAATTTAGGATATGGTCTGCAAGTTGCTGATGTATTTTATTAGGGCAGTGAGACCTGGTTCCCACAAGATTTCTCAGCCCTGTTGTCTCCTCCTCTTCCCCACAGACATCTGTTGTGAAGCACTATTAACATATTTGAATGAGAATTTCTGCTCCTCTGAGGAAGTGTTCAACACATTTTGAATATCCATCTATCCAAATGATGTTCCCTTGAGAGTTGGTTTCATTTTTTGGGAGAATGCTATACTGTATGGCAACATGTGTCATGATAGGGATTCTGCCACACGGTGATCCATCAGTTGTATCACTGCCTAAATCATCTGCTGATGACACACACAAATTAGGCATTCTCTGCTTTTGCTGTCAAACCATTCTTGCCTTGAAATCTGCATTTAAGTTACATTTTTGTCTTTGCTTTTGCAAAACAGCACACATGTAAAGACTGGGAAGCCCTAGTACAACCTAACTTCCCGCAGGGACACAGCCAAGCTCTGCAGCCCTACCTTTTAACCAAATCCAGACACAGTTAAATCACTGAGATGGATACTGTTCCAGCTTCATGCCATCAGGGTGTTATATCACTTTTGTCCAATACACAAAGAACTCATACAGCCTTGCAGAAGCCAGTCTAAAGTGTCTGAGTGCTCAACAATTTGCAGAGTACAGGGTGTACAGAGGTAAATGTCACATTTTTCTCAAAACTGCTTTATGACTAAGAGGAATTTGTGCTATTGTCTGTCCTTATTCTTACAAATGTAGAGGTAGAAAGGTTTCTGAGGAGTCGTTTGTATCTGTTCCCCAGGCAAGTAATTATTTCTAATTAGAAGGACCATTTACCCTAAAACTTAGCTTAAAATCTGCATGGAAGTCAGTTGGATTGCTCTTGTACTGTTCCCAACAACATGGGAAGCAATTGATCACCTCTGTCTTCAGAGCAACTCTTCACAAACTGTTCTTCCCTGTGCCAATAATCCCAAGCCAGGAAGTGACTGTAATGACAACCATCAGTGCCTGGCATCTCTCTCCCTCCTTTTGCATTTTGGACCAGAGACACCTGATTGATGTTTTCTTCCTGCATAGAGCAGTTTTCCAAGCCTGGTGTTGGCCTTGTTGCTGTATTTGGAGGAGCAATGTGGCCAGTGCTGGCCCCTAGCAGGGAGGAGTAACTGTCTCCTCCACTTTGTGTGCAGAATTCCTGTAAATGCAGTGCTTTGCAGGAGTTTCACCACCCCTGACTCACACTCAGGGTATGATCCTTGCATCTTTCCAGATTGTTCTCTGCAGAACTGCTGCCTGGCTACTCATCCCCTCTCTGGCATTTGTGTGTTTGATTTTTTTCAATGGTCTGAGGTTCCATGTGCCTTTAGTGAATTTCCTTGCATGCATTTGGAGGGTTGGGTTATTTGGTGCTATTGGTATAGGTCTGAATTCTGTATCTCTTGCTTAGCAAGACCCGTGATGTGGAATTGAGAGGTGGGATAAATAGAGATGAGGTGCTTTATATTTTCGGCTCCAGAACACTGTTTGTGAATGATTCTGGCAGCTGGAGGAGATCCTTTGTAACTGAGGATCCATGGGTGAAGTGCAGCACCCTTGAAAACCTTTCCTTTCAGTGCATCTGGAGTGCCCTGGTTTTTCAAGCACCTTCTCATGGCCTCATTCTGCAGCGCTTGAGTCAAGGGGCTGCCGAGGTGTCATTCACAGTTAGTAGCTAGAATGAAGATAATTGTGGTTAATGGTACTTCACACTGGTGACAGATCAGGTTTAAGAGGTTATAGTCTCACTCCCCAAGGAATGAATGATTGTGTCCCTCTCAGGGGCTGACCAACCTCTTGGGAGCGACAGCTTAGCTGTTGGTGGGGTCAGACCAGCAGGGTGATGCACACTGGTGAGGGACCAGCAGCATCACCAAGAGACAGGAGTGTGGGCACAGCCTGTCCCTCTCTCAGCTCCCTGGGCACTGTGGATGAGGCTGACATTTCCCAGTGGTGACAATTTCCCAGTGGTGACAGCTTCCCAGTGGTGTGGGACTTCTGCCAGCTGCCCACCAGCAGTATGCATATTTACAGTTAGCAGGGAATGTATCCTGCCATGTGGATGGAAAAACATGTAAATTGTCTTGTGGCCAAGATGTCTAAGAAGATTAAGAATTTTTGTTGTTGTTGTTGTAAATCCAGCTCCTCGTTTGGCACTTCTCAGCATCCTGGTAGGATTGTGTGGGTGGGTGTTTTTTTTTTTTTTAATTTTATTTTTACTATTTACCTTTCCTTTCCTGTACTTAATGCCTGACATCACAGTACTAGTGAAAAGCTGGGAAAACTTGATTCAAGATTTTAAGTTTGCTGCTTTATATCCGTATTTGTGTTTTAATCAGATTGTCAGGGAAAAAAAAGGAGGCTTTTCCTTGCTGATGGCTGTTGCAATTCCAGCTGTTGTAGGTGATTCACTTCTGGGTGGCAGTATCATGACAACTCAGACCTGGTAGCTTTCCTTGTCCCTCCTGTTCAGGTTGTGCTGCCATCCCTCTGGCCATGCCATGAGACCTCACCGGTGGCCTGTGGGATTAGAGCCACTGCCCTTCTGCAGTGCCCTTCCACCTTTATAGTAGTTTGCATTAAATTTTCTGTAAAGGCAGACAGTGCTCCAGGCTAACTTTTGAAACTTGTCAGTATTCTCCTCACCCCCAGCTCCCCCCAAACCATAATGAATTGCAGGAATTGCTGTCGCAACCCAGTGTTGCATTTCGATGGTGAATTCGGTGTCTTTGTCAAAAAGCCAGACATTTTTGTGTGGGTTTGTCCCCACACATCTGTTTTCATAGATTACATAGTCCACAGTTGCATCCTCTCCAGATTTAGGATTTTTGCTTCAGTGTAAGTAAGCAGGAAAATGTTAGGTTGCATTACCTGATGTGCCTTGAAATAAAACCAAGCTTTCTGCCATAAGCGTGGTTTTTTACAAGAGTCAGTTCTTGTTTTAGTTATTAAACATGCAAAGTTGGGCTTTTTCAAAAATGCCTGCGAGTTTTGGTCTCTGGTGTTCGTTGAAAGCAAATGGCATTTGGGGCTGTAGCCGCTTCCAGCAGTTCAGAGCATCACCCCACAGCCCTGCAGGTGTGGGGCTGCTCTGGAGCAGAGGAGCAGCCTCTCCTTGGGGGGATCCTGCAGTTTTCCAGGAACACCGAGGACACTGGTGTGGAAAGCAGGGCGAGCAGTGCTGAAGACGGGCGTGATGGCCAGCGCTCAGCCTGGCAGACAGCGCGTGCTAAATCAGGGTGATTTATGGAACAGTTTCTCTTAAAAGCTTCCTCGTGCACTTTAGGAAGCGGAGCTGCCAGATTGGTCAAACTCCAATGCCCAGGCAGTTTGAATTGGCTGCTGGGCTCAGGAATAGCCGTGGCGAAGCTGGAGCAGCCGCTCCGTGGAGGCTTTGCGGGCTGCCACGCCGGGGCTGCTGCTCGGGAAACAGACAGTGTCAAAATGTTACGCGGTATGAGGACATTTCCATGGCAACGTTAGCATCCCATGGCACCCGTTCTCCTACTGCAGTGTCAGCACATGTACTTTCCTCCTCCATCTGGGGCCTTTAGGAACGCTGTGGTGCTGGTTGTGTGGATTTCAGCAGTGACTGCTCATAGTTCTGGGGCTGAGGGTGGAAGAAATGCTCTTTCTGGGCTTTTGGGTGTCTTAAGTAAGGCAAGTATTCCTCGTTTAGTGTAGCATCTCTCACATAATTCATCTCTAAAGCAGCTGGGTTTGCATTCTGCCGCACTAGGAGAGCATCTTTCTCTCTCAGATGGTTGCTGCAATAGCTGTGCTGTACCTGGCATCAGAGGTACCTGCACTATTGTCATGCAGATCTTTGGGTGGCTTTGAGATCCCTCAGTTTGGGAGGACACTCCTGTCTTGTTCTGGGTCTGATCCTTTCAGCCCAGAGAAAGTGTGTTGCTGGTGTCCACCAGCACCCAACAGCAGCCTGCTCCTTCCTTCCCTTCCTTTGCAGGAGCCATCAGCTGCTCTGGGCACTACTGGACATGGGTCTGCTTTTGGACCTGATGCCTTTGGGTATTTTTATCAATGGCAGCCTCCTGGTTTCATAGTGTCTCCATCAGTGGTGGGTCTGCCTGAAAATATTTCAGTTTCTGCTGCTACCTCTGCAGTAACTGTCTTGATAGGATTTTCAGTATTCCCCATGTGGTTTTTTTCCTATTACTTCTTATATTTCTGTATTTTCACCAGGTGTTGTATTCCAAAATTAGCATCACTGTGCAGGCAACACATGTTTATTGGCTCTTTTCCTTTGACATAGGGAGAGCTGTTCTCAGTATAAGCTAGAGCCTTGGCAAGAAATAACAATGGTGGAGATATTTCCTGTATGGCAGCCCATAGACCTTCCACCAGCACATGTTTTTTGCTGGTATTTTGTAAGAGCAGGAGAGAGATTTTGGTTCAGTTATTGTGCATATGTATGTTCTGAAAATTGTATGGGCAAAGAGCTTTTAACATTTAACTAAGGATTTGCCTACCCGGTGTGCACAGCCTGTGGATGTTCAATCAAAGTATGTTGGGTGCATGACTAGGCTATTTCTCACAGTGTTGCTATAGCATAAAGGGATAAAGTGTGATAAAACCCAGAGCTTGTGGTCTTCACATCTGCTCTAAAATATTTATCATGAAGGGTCTGAGAGGGTAAATGTGAGACTTGAGAATGTAGAGGATGAGGCTAGGGGTAGGAGCAGAACTTGTTTTTCCGATCATATCTGTTTCTTGGGACCCATTTCTGAATTGTTTCACAACAATAATTCTCAACTCTCCTCTTTTGCCCAGGGCTCTGTTTTGAGTCATGCCAGAGTCCCAAGTTATCTTCCTATAAACTTGTTTTTCATCTGTTTCCATTGAATTCCTGGCTTCTGCCTAGTAACAGGAGTTGGTCTGTTCCTGTGACCTGGCTGCTCTGTCTCTGCAGAAACACTTTTACTGCTCCTGCACAGGAGACACTGCCATGTCCTAAACTCAGCTTTTCCCAATAGCCAGTCCAAGCCAAGTGCCTCTAAACCTGGCATTGTGTCGTCCCTGTTTCAGTATTTTTCTATTTCTGTCTCAGTACTGCCTGGCTTAACTACTAAAGCACTCTATGAAATACTGCATGGTTGGTTGAGGCAAAATCTGGCTTGCTGCTCTAGGAATAATACCAGGCAAATTATCCACAGTCCATTTTAGTTGGTGAATGTGACTGTTTTCACAGCCTGTTCACTGCAGCCGTCTGCTGCAGAGAGGCAGCAAGCTTGTAGGACAGATTGACTGTAAAAATCAGGAAGTCTTATTTCAGGCCATAATTTTGTTTAATTTCCTGAAATCTAGAAAGCTGTTTATTTCCTAAAATGCCTTTTCCCTGGAGCCTGAAGCTGCATTTCCAGACATCACCCGCACAGGGTACTTACCTGTGTGAAATACGTTGGTGGGGGGATTGAATCCTGAAGCAGTGACACTGTGATGGTCTGAAAATGTTCTGCTGAGCAAAATATTCATTATTAACTTCCCAAGTTTCTGGTGGTTTTGTCAAAAATTCACTTTTATATACAAGTTGTCCAGTACAGATGTGTTCTGAGTGTCAGTAATGCAGATAAAAGCAGTGTTTGGCCTCTGATGCCCAGTAAATGGTTTGGAAACTGGATTTGGCTTCTTTAATGCTAAATTACTCTGTCAGGAAAAATTCTCAGCCTTTTATTTCAGTTTGCAAGGAGGGGAAAAAAATAACTTGATATGAGCACATCTTACAAGGTTTAGACATTGTAAAAAGCTTAGTGACCTGCTCTGTTAAGCTCTTATATTCATCAGATTTGAGAGGAAATTTCAGTCAAAAGCGAACATCTTAAAACTTGCTGATCCAAGTGGTCTAATAGTCAACCTGTTTTTTCCCCTGTGCTTATTTCTTCAGACCAGCAGGTGCTCAGTCCACTAAGGCTGCAGTGCAGAAAAGGGGGAAAAGAGCTGCAAAACTGGGACAGACTTGGAGTATATTTAACAATGTTCTATTTCGATGTGACAACAGCTATCGAACACCTACAAGTTTGCAACTGTGATTCACTCGGAAGCTGATATAACTGATGTCACGTTGTATTAATAGCTACAGAATTGTAACTGCTTTTAGCAGTGAGATTCATTAACAGCCTCTACAAACACTCTTGACAATCAGTTGAAAACCTGAAAATATTAGGTGTATATAAAAATGGATTGTGCCATAAAGGAACCTCCCTGTGCTGCCAAGTGTGTTTACAGCAAGTTGTTGCGGGTGTTATGCATAATGATTCCTCTTCATCACTTTCAGTTGGTCTTACTGGTAGCAAAAGGTGTTTAAGGACTTATCCACACTCTAAATTAATTAGGAGCTGCTGATCTAGTGGGGTTACACAGTGTGAGTGTATTTGGGGATTACGGTGTCCATGGCATTGTTCTTGGCCAGTGGAAGCTGCACAACCTTCCTGCGTAGTGCTGATGTTGTTTGGGGAGGTGTTTGGTCCTTCACTTGTTTTAGTTGAACATTTTGGCTTCAGTGGGTGTGACAAACCGTGCCTAGACAGAATCCTCCAAGGTGTACCAAGTACATTGAGTTCAGCTCCCCTGTCTGAGCTTTGCACGCTTTCCTTGGTGTGGGCTGATAGCCAAGTCTGAGGAGATGGGCATGGAAGAGAAGGAAGTGTTCATTGTTCCTACCATCTTTGAAGATACTGAATTAGTAGCTAATGATGGTGATGTATGACTGGTCCTCTCCAGCCTCTGTTAACTGTCCTCTGGGGTGAATGACTCAGTTACTTTTCAGTCTTTACATATGTGCAGTTTTAAGGTTTGCATCCCTGGCATGATTGGTCAGGACGTGGTTATTGAAGTGAAGTGGAAGCTGAGATTCAAGAGAGGAAGTGTTCAGGATGGCATTGGCTCCATGTCAAGCTGTGTCATCAGGCAGTGATTCTGTGAATGGGTGCATTTGGGCTGAGATTTCCAATGCTCTGGGTACCTCTGAGAGCTGGTCCATCATATTCAGCCATTTACTTCCCTTGCTTCCTTCTTTCCCATGTGCATCCCAGTGCCTCTTCTCTTCCTGTTGTCCATGAATAATTTCATTGTCTTTGAGTTTTCAGGTGATCTCTGCTCTGTCTCGTTCATCGGTCACTGGTTTTTGGCATCCATCATTTGGATGTGACCTTGCTTTTGCTGCCCTGTGACTCTTAGGCTGGCCTCGTGTGTTGGCTTCTGGAGACAGAGAGTCTCCTGAGACTGGTAGGAATGGTTGGCTCAGGACACAGCAAAATTGCAAATAACAGGCCTTTGGAAACAGTGCTGTCCACTCAGGAAGTAAAATTCCTTATTTTGGCAAGATGGAAACCCTAAGCATTTTCCCCCTTTTACATTATTCTTTCTCACAAGGTTGGAAACCTTGTTTTTTGGGTACGTTGTTAAATAGTCCTTCAGCCTTCCTCCCTAGAGTTACAAGCAGCTGTCCAGATAATTAAGTACAACACTGTTTATATTTTAAATGTTGCAATAGTAAATGATTCCTTGGCCGTATGCACAGCAAGTGATCAGATCACATCTGTCTCAACGTGCCTGTTGAAACAGCCTACGACAGTTAAGGAGTGTAATTAGCAAGACACATAGAATGAGATTGAAAAAAGATGTGAAAATAAGTACAAGGATTTGAAAAGGATTACAAGAGTAAATGACAGACCAGTAGTTAAATGGTGCATGATTAATGACTGTAGAAGGAAGAGGTTGACTAAATATTGTGACTCTGTAATGGCTGCCCCAAAGTAATAGAAAATAGTTTCTTTGAAAGACTCCAAAACTGGATTTATTTCTATGTATATTCTGACTCTGGGTTTAGACCCAATTCTTAGATTTGGCTTAGGTCAAGGTGAGCATTGTCTGATATACTTTCCTGATTGACTTGATGACCTGAGATTCATCTTCAATCTTTAATGTTGATGATCAGCATCAAATAGCAGGTACCCCACCGAAATGCTGTGAGAAAATTTCCACCTGAACTGGGTGGACTGGACTCTTAGTCAGCAAAGCTGTTCTGAGGCAAATCAGGCTCCATATTCAGTAGCTCCCAGCTTATAGAGTTTAGTTTTATCTCTGAGCACTAAATTGTTTTTTGAGTTCAATAATCCATCTCCCTCCAACTGCTTTATTGTCATTTGATTTATTAATGAATTGACTCGGACACTGCCCTAATGCTTTATCACAGCAGAGTGAAACCAAGGGTTGCACTGAGCACAGATTGTGAAGGTTCACACAGATTGTGTGAAAAATACACCGTTTCTCGGGAGCTGGTCCCAGAGGGACAGTGTGGTGAGATTGGATGTGCAAGAGCTGAAGCTCCTAAACTCTGACCTTGTTGTGTCCATCAGTGTCCCTTCCCAACACTTGTCCTTTCTCAGTCTCTTGCTGTAGAAGGACTTCATATCATGCTTTCTTCTTTCCAGAAGTGGATTGTGATGGTTAATAAGATGTTTGTAGAGCAGCGTACAAAACCTGCCAAGGGTCACTGTCCTTGCTGGTATTATTAGAGCTGGAGGAAGAGTGCCAGAAGGTATTGATTGCTTGGTAAAAATAAACCCTTCAAACTTCTTTGGGTTTTACTCGTTTACTGCTTTTTTATCTCGGCATCCTGCAAACATTTCAGAGGGTGGATTTGTTTGCCAAAAGATCAAAACAAAATGTTGACAACTACTGGTGCCAATTTGTAGCCTCCCGTGTGGGCGACATCAGAGGAATTTGTGCAGTGCTCTGGAAAGTCTTTTGAGGCTTCAACTCCCCTTGGATCCTGGAACTGTTGTTTGAGCAAAGCATGCAAGTCTCCGGGTGGGACAGCTCTTTGAGTAGCCCTCTTTGGGACTTGTGAAACTGTATTGTGTATAGAAGCTTGTATATACTTCCTAAAGTTGACATTTTGGTTTGTTTAGTGAAGTTTGATAATTGAGTAAAGCTGAGTTTTGCAGGGTGTGTCAGCTGCTGTTGAGAGCTCCGTGTGGCTGGCTGGTGGGAAGGGCTTGCTGCCCTCTGTGTTTTCTAGTTCATCTCACAGCAATGGTTTACACTCCTCTTACACCTCACCGTGGAAAACAAAATGTCACACTTTAAATTCATTAAGCAGCTGTGACTATTGAAAGGGAAAGCTGTTCTATACGACAGGAAAATACAAGGAGAAAAGTCACATCTGTGGCAGAAAATACATGAAAAACACAAATATTATGTAATTCAGAAGGCCAAGTCATGCTCCATAAATTTCTAAGGAGAATGGATACAACAGTAGAACAACTCAATCAGGAATGTGGCTTCCAGGTTACAAGGAAGATGTACCAGTCATTCATGGATGCGGAGGAATAAAACTTAGTAGTCACTTCAAAATCAAGTGTGGCCTTACAGTTTCTCTAATTGAAATGTGCAGTCTGAGCAGAAGCAAAACATAATGTCTCACGCCGAAGTAGGCTAAGGACAAAGCACAGACCTCCCAACATCTGCACATGTTATGACCTAGAAATTGCTTCAGCAGGAAGACTAAACCAGGCTTTGGTGGAGACTGCAAAGTGCTTTCTGTGCCTGTGTCAGACTTGCAGATGGATTCGCTTTGATTGTCACAACTCCTGTTTCAAACCATTAAGCTCCTCTGAATGAGTATTTGGGTAAATGGGAAGTTTTTCAGCTGATTGGGATTCATCCAGCAGTTGTACAAGCTGGCCTGTCAGGGAGCAAAGGGCATGTCTTGTCAGAGCCAGCCAGTGATGCTTGAAAAGCCCAGTGCTGATAGTCTGGGCACACAGGGAGACCATGCAGGGCATTCAACTTGCACTGGCTCTAGAGGAGGAAAACTTGGAAGCAGCTTAGGAAGTGAATGGGCAAATACTGCAGCCTGAGGACTGCGATCTTCCTTCTCTGTTGTGGCAGAGTGGATGGAGTAAGAGGTTTCCGTGTTTGCCAAGGTGTTTGGAGAAAGTCAGGGAGATGGTGAGAGTCTTAACACCATGGAGGAAACCTGTGAAGGAGGCGAGTGCTGGGACAAGGCATCACTCTCATCTGATCACCAGCAGTCTGGGCTTACCCCATCCCTGTGTAATGCACAGCTGAATGGGGCATGGTGAAAGCTGAAAGCAGGAGCCTGACTTCTTCCCAGAGAGTTCCACTTCAGCCAGCTGTGAGTTTGGCATCTTTTATGAGTGCCCACCTCATAACTCAGTGAGTAGTTGCTGCCAGGTTTCTTGGTGTGCTGACTGACTTTTTTTTTCCCCCCTCAATTTTGTCCGGTTGCTTTTTGAATCCTTATTAATGTCCAGCAGCACCCCGAAGTCCTGCAATGAGGAGATACCCACTCGTGGGCAGGGAGCAGTGCTGCTGCCCCTCTCACCTCATGAAGATGTCTGCTAAATTCTTGGCTGTGGTGGGGCAGACCCTAATTTTAGCATATTATGCTGGTTTAATGACAGTAATAGAAAGTCAATTTATAGGCACGAGCAAAGTGCCTTTTTTTTTTTATGGGGAGGAGGATAATTCCTCCCATGTGTTACATTATTAAATTTATAATCTTCATTTCTAATGCTTTTCAAAAGTGAATATTAACAGAATCTTAAATGCAGATCTTAAATTCATAAGGTGCACTTTTTTTTTACCCAAACTCCTCAAGTTCTATAATTTGTCTTCAAAGGTGAACTTCAGCAAGGTTGGTCTTTTGGGTTTTGGTTTTTTTTTTTGCTTCAGTTAATAAATGAAAATCCCTTACTGGCTACTTACCTCTGGACAAGCTTAAAGGCTCCAAAGAAAAGATACTTATATTTTAAATAGCAATAATGGATATCTATTTCCATTCTTGCTGAGCGGAGACTTCTGAGTTCAGTCCTATTCCCTAGTGATAAAAGACACTGGAGAGAAAAAAATGACACATTTTCATATGTTGTTTGCTAGCGAGGAGGCTGTTGTGATGCTCTTTTTTGTTGCCAAGGAAACAGAGCCCTGAACTCCTGTCTCTGCAGGCAGGAGGAGGAGGAAGGGACGTTATTTCACTCCCGAGCTCGATTTGTAATTTTGACTTGTGTTCAGGGACTGTGAATGGGTTGAGGCTGAGGGTCTCACTCTCAGGTTCCCTTTCAAAACTGTGTGTCCTACCTCCTTGGGTTTGTTTCCATGTTGAAGTGCCCCTCCCTCGCACTGGTGAAGTGGGGTGGGTGGCTGTTCACACGCCTGTTGCTGGCACAGTCACACAGTGAAATGGAGCCCTTGGAGCACACTCAGTGATGGAAGGGGATTGTACTTCCCTGACCTTGCCAGTATCATCTTGAGAAGTCCCAAGACCTCCTTATATCAGTCCAGTTGTTAAGTATGAGAGCAGAAACATGAAAGTTGCCTGCAGGTATAAGAAGGCAGCAGGTGACACAGACACAGGTACTTTGTAAGCACGTTGTCCTCTCCTGACCTTGTGTCATTACTGTTGGGCAGATGTTGCCTGCATGTTTTATAAAGAGATTCCCATCAAATATTTTTTTTTTGTAGTTACATTAAAACTATTTTATCAATCCTAAATACACACACTACTCTTTAATGTGTGTTTGATCTTCCTGAGCTGGCAGAGTTGCCTGCAAGACTGACGCTGGCTGTATCACAATTTCTTCTTCATCTGTTCTCTTTTTCTGCTCTCACAGTAGAGAGAGATCAGCAGGGTGCTCTAAAGCGTTTTGTTCATCCTTGCTCCTTCTACAAAATGTATGTAGAAATATTTGGCACCAATCATGGGATTTTGGTGAACTTCCTGCCACGTCCATGTCACGGGACAGCCGTGCTGCAAACAGCCATCCCTTCTCACAACGCTGTGCTGGTGTGGCTGCTCTGCACTGCGAGTGATTAGCACAAATTCCATTCAATACAATATTGAACACTGTGGTGTGTCTCTTCTTCACAAAGGACTGATTCTCCCTGCTTCTGGTGGTTGGTAATTGAGGAAACCGGATTTTGGTATTGTTCCTAAAATGTATTAATCCGCTGCATTGATGGCTTTTTTTTTTTTCTTCTAATCCCCAGTAATCTGCAGCCAGGCATGATATTTTGTTTGCTTTCCCACATTCTGCAGTATCTTTCAGCAGAGATGAGCATGTTGTGTCTGTTTTTCAGCTCTGGCCAAAGGGCTTTCTTTCCTCTATTGGAAGCTCAATACTCTGCATAGACAAACGGTGAGCTGAATTTCCCAATGGACTTCAAGTAATCTGGGATGTTTTTATATCTGAGCACTGCTTTTGTGCATGCAGAAAACAGATGTAGGAGGCAGATATGTGTCTGCCATGCTCGTCTGTGGGAGAGTGTGTCACTCAGATGAGTTTGCATGTGTCTCTTCAGGGTTTGGGCTGTGAAAATTTTGCTTGATTGTGGTTTTTTTTTTCCTTAGGTGTCTGCTAGTTAAATTTCAGTGCCTCTGGTTTTTGGTATTGGATGGTGCTTTCCATGTGTAACGGCTTGACTTGTCACTAGTTGAACATATTTATTGATGTGTGATTGGCAGAACTGTTTGCAGTGAGCCAAACTCGCTTTGATTTCTCAGTCACCGTGAATCACTTTACATCGTAAGGAGCTGATACTCCTGTCCTGCTTCTGGGTACCGAAGCCTGACTGTCTCTTGCAGCTGTCCAGAGGTGCCTGCAGCCAAATTACCGTGGTCATGGAGGGCAGAGTGCTCCCCTTTCACTGCACCCAATGCAGAAGCCTGATCCTGGAAAGAGATCTGTGTGAGAGAACCAGTATGAGTGCAGGGGATCTGTTTGCAGAAGCAGAGCTCTTGTTCATGGGCTTAAAGAGCTGTTGAGCCAGGCTCTTCCCCAGGCTTTTGGGGGTACTCACCCTTTCAGGATCACAGATGTGCTACAACCAGAGACTTTTGTACTGTTCTTTGTACCACTTGGAGAGAAAATGGTTCCCTTTAGTGCACCTGTGGTGGGATGCAGTAGTTGCCTGGTACAACGTGCACTTCATAGCTGTGGGTCTGTCAAAGGATGTCTCCCTGTGAGGCAAAGCAATATGTAGAATTAGAGGGGAAAGACATGCTGGCTTGCTTCCTCTAGCATTTACTACAGGTATTACATAAAAGGTGAAGCCTGACACAGGTAGTTGTAACATCTTGTGAAATTGTCTGGAATTGGGAACTAAATGCCTGAAATGGTTTGACTTCTCTGGAAGCCAGACCATCAGCTCCCCCTCTCTGCTTCCAGAGTGGATGAAATAATTGCTTCCAAATGGACACAAGTTATTAAGCAGTGTGTATAATTAAAGTCAACTCCTTGTGAATTTGATCATTCATTTCCTTAAGGAAAATATGATGAAGTAATTACAACCCAAGCTAAACACAAATCAAACGCTATTCTAAGTGTGATTCTGCACCATGATTCTAGTTTATGAATGACTCCAGGGTTCTGTGGCTTCGTGCCTGTTAGGGAAATGTGGCTGTATTTTTGATTGTGTTTATAACTAGCGAACAAAAGGTTGCATGACTCATTCACTGTGCCAAGACTGTTGCTCTCTGTGTTCACACACACGTGGTTTTGACAAAGCTGCTTGCTCCTAAAAGAGCGTCAGTGGGACAGAAGAAAAGGGGAAAATCTCTTTAATAAATATGGCCTTGCCAGTTTCTGCCCTCTGAATTTCATCAGGACCAAAACTAAATTTTACCTGCCTTGGCTGTGACTTGGAGGGAGGCAAATACTTCTTTAGTACTTAAGCCTCTGACCTGACCCTCTCCCCGTCATTCCAATGTGGCATGTGCAAACGAGTGCCTCTGGAAGAAAAGGTCTGATATATAATCTCAGCTTAAAATTAACCTTCTGAATGAAAGCAAACCACTGGAGCTGAGCATCCATGGGGTGGAAAGGTGTGTCAGCTCCTCAGGGAAGTTTTGGTGGCTTCAGGAGGCTCACGACCTGAATCCTCTTCTGTAACAGGAAACACAGCTTGCAAACAGGCTGCTGAAGTTATTTTGCCCACTGCTTGCTTCCCAGGAGTTACTGAATGAAGGGCAGGATTCTGGGCCTTCCCAGGAGATGAGCAGGTGGATTCAGCAGGCTCGGGAAGAGCACAAATTCCTTGTGCAAAACTGCTTGGCTTAGCGAGGTGTAGGCAGGGCAGCTCTTTCATCTCATGCCATTCTCCTCTACTGTGGCTCTCTCTAGTTGATTTATTTTTGTGAATTCACCTCATTTTTGTGATCCTTTTCTAAATTGAGAGGTTTTCTGTGGCTCAGGCTCATTCATATTTCAGAACCTGGACTTAAGCAACACCCTCAGAGTTATTAATAGTGTGAGATGGATGGCAGAATTAGGACATTAGAATGCTCTGGTTCAATTCACTTGTAATTAAGCAGAGATCCTCACCTGGCCTTCACCACTTATATTGGTTAGCTGGAGGACTTCCAGCCACAGGGACACGAGTTGGTTCACTCTCTGGTTCTCCTTGTGAATTAACCAGAATAAAGCTCTGGGATGGCCCTGGCAGACACACCAGCCCCCTGCACCGTTCTATTTTCATGTTTTCCTGATACCCACATCTTCATAGCTGGCAAAGCTCTAGAGTTTGGAGCTGAGAACACGTGAAGCATTGCTGGTTGTTGGTGTTATGTCTGGCATTTCCCCCCTGCTTTCTAGGAAAAAAATATTACAATGTCATAGTTGAAATAAATTAATTGCCTGTTGCTGTGCCAAGTGTGCCTGTTTGGAGTACATTGGCTACACTTACCTTGATTTGGTGTGTATATACGTGGACAGACCCCCTGGGCCTCCCAGGTGGGCAAGATGTCAGAGGAGAGTTAAACTTCTTGAGGCTTAAACCACAAAATCCAAGAACTAGAACCATTGAATTCACTTATTGCTGTGCAGTCAGAAGGTCTGTGTGTTTATGTATCTCTCTGTGGTTTATTGCATTATAAATACTGTAGCGAGATTACATGTTTAATCCATTATCTGTTGCCTAAGCACTAAAGCAGCAGAAGATGAAGAAGGACCTGGGATGTGGGGTGTGTCTGTCCCAGACATGTGGCCATTCCAGAGACAACTGGTGCAGCATCACCAGTTCTGTGCTCGTGTGTGCCTGGAGACCTGGACTGCAGACAGGGCAGTGTTCAGGTTTCATTGCTGGGCTGCTGGAGAAATATCACAGCAGTGAATTTTCTGGATGGATATGGACATCTCACTTAATCAGACTCTCCTGCAAAGCCTGGCAGATTGGGGGAAGAGAAGGGGGCAGTGTGTTCCATTTTCTTATAAAAATAAAAATGCAGAGCAGCCATCAGATGAAGCTATTTGGATCCTGCTGCTGCAAACAAAATAGAGGCATGGAAAGAATTCTGAGGAGCTGGATCTAGCTGCGAAGTAGTTCCCATGAAATACTTAAAAGAAACGAATATTTTTGTTAGTGTGTTATGGTACTGCAACTTTTTTTTCTAGTAAAAAGCTAAACAGTTTTTTATGCTAGTGAAAAACTGTTTGAAAGTCACTGACAGTGGAATATATGTGTTTACCTTTTGGCTGTTTGCTTTCTCTGTTTTGTTGATGAAGGAAAAAAAAAACCTCAAAGTGATTTTCCTGGCTGTATGTTTGTTGCAGAACTTTTTCTTTAGTCAGTTTTAAACAAAAAATTTGGCCATTGAATTTTTTTATATGGATGAATTATAAAAAAGGTCAAAATTAAAAATAGTATCATGGGAACTATTTGGTTTTAACCTCAAAAAGGAGCATAAAAAAAATATATCACATTTTCCTCATTTAAAGTATTAAAATGGAGCTCATGAAGAAAGGAAGCAAAATTGATGCTTTACCAGTGCCCCAGCCAAGCTACAGGAGGTGATAACATCTCCTGGGGTCAGAGACCTGCTTAAATACAGCTGGCTTTAAAACAAACTGCAGCTCAGACCAGCTTGGAGGAAACAACACTGGTTTAAAGTGGTTGAGGAGCTGGGTCTGGGCTGGGTTGTGACAGAAAGAAGGGAAGCTTGGAGGCTGCTGCCAGGTGCCTGCTTAGTGAAAATAACCCTGAATTTTGGGTGATTTTTGGTCCTCTTCTAATGGTGAGGGGGAAAGAACAAGAAATTCCACCTTCAGGAGGTGTTGGTGTAACATCCACATGGGTGTCACCACTGTTGCTATGGATGAGGACAGGCCAGGTTGAACTCTAGGATGAGAGAGTGCTTTTTTGTGGCCCCAGGAGCAGTGGGATGTGCTGGCCATACAGCAGTGGGAGTTCACAGGTGTCTCACTGATATCCTCATAGGCTGCCCATACAGGGTGTCCTCCTGCTCTGTGTTCAGCTGGGGTTGATAGCTGGAACAGCCGTGCAAATAGTTGCCAATTTTACTGTTTTCTGGCTGTTGCAAGAAGAGTTGATTGAGCTTTCTTAACCCTGTGAATGTACTTAAGATGCACAGATTAAGAATTGACATGTTGCTGTACTTTTTCCTATCCCACAGAAGATTCTGTGCTTAATTTGGAAAGAAAGGGTGTGATTTTATTGGTGTCTGAAACTGGGACAAGGGGAATGAAGCAAACAGCCTGATTAGTGCCCCTGCTTATCCCCAGCCATTTTCTGTCATTCTGGTGGATTACTCAGGCTGTGATGATAGCCTGGCATGTTCTGGAGCACAGTACAAACTGCCTCTCTTTAGGTGCTCATAATTCACACTCCATTAGGATGTTGATGTAGGGAATGCTTGGCAGGATGTCAGAGCTTGCCGGGCATGGTGAGATTGAGTTCATCTCATTAAATTGCATTCTGAAGTGACAATCCAGCATTTATTTATTTTTTTTTCTTTCCTCAGCAGTAGCAGCCCCTCAGGAGAGCGGCATGGCTTGTTCTGAGCAGAGATACCCCTGTAAAAGGGCCTGTGCTGCCCACCCTGACAGCCACTCTGCTCAGCGTGTGCCAGGCTGGAGCAGGTGTTGGATATTCACACAAGGCTGTGGGAAGACTCCTTTTATTATTTTTTTTTTCCCCTGTCAAGCCGAACAATTGAATTCTTTTATTCATCTCGGAATTGATTTATGGCGCACAAATCTTAGCACGTGTCGTAGGGAGTCAGTATCTGACTAAACAGAGGGAGAAAATAACCTTTTATTTTTAAATCCTTTAGGAACAACAATGCAGTGACAAGTTTTAAATCAGAGAAGTTAAAGCGTTGGCTCTTTTCTCAGAGTGTCTGAAAATAAGTAGGAGGTAAAATGGTCAAGGCTTCAGCAATAATCTCACTGGGGTGCTGGCCTGAGACTCCCACTGCTGCTTTTTGCCTACTCTTGAGGCCAAAGACCAGTTGCTTGACTTGGGGACCTTCCTTATCTCAGCAGGTGATAAATATCAGGGTGGTTGGTTGGTGTTTTCCCTTCATTTTCAGCCCCAAACTGACCTGGATCATCTTTTCTCAGTGGCAGATCTTCATGGGCAAGAAAGAAACATCAACTCTTGGGTTTTGACCCTAAGTGTGAATGTAGTGGCTGTGGAAAGTGAGAGGGTTTGTGAGTCCGTGTTTGATCCAAGGATAGAGCAGGCAGATTCAGTGTTAACTAAGAGGGCAGATCTCCTCTGCAGGCAGTCAGGTCCTGCCCTGTCCCTGCTTTCTACGTGATCTACAACATGCTCTGAAGGCTGCACTGACTCTACCCAGGTGGGTTTTTCTGTGTTCCCTTGCTGGGGTTGTCAGTTCTTTAGGTTTCATATGTGGAGCTTTGTAATTTGGAGGTTTGTCTATTTCTCACGTGCTGAGAAACCCAGGTGTGAAGCCAGAGAGCAGAGTCTGCCAAGGTGGATACACTGCAGCATGTATGGATGGGAATCACTGCACACTGCTTGGCTTGAGTAGGAAAAACAATAGGAATGCAGTCTCCCAAGCTCAAGCTTGGAGTAATCCTTCCTGGAAAATATAGAATGTTGTGTTTTCCAAAGCTTTGCAATAGGAACAAGTTAAAATACGCGTCCAACTGATTTCCCTTCCTGATTTTTTTCCCTTGCACTTCAAGGTGAAGTTTGGGAAGGGATAAAAGCTAACCAGGCTGTTTTGGCAGACCCTTGATGTGTCTTGGGTGACCTGTGTTGGTGCCATATGGCCACGTGCTTTGGGTGCCACTGTGCTTGGAAGTGGCTGGGTAATTTAGGAGCAAAGCTGATTGAGTTGAAATTCAGTCAATTCCTAATCTCGGGGTTGAATCAATATCAATTATTTTTAAAGTACAGGAGAGTCTGTAGCACATGCATCATGCTGGTTTCTCTCTGGTTTGGTAGGATCCAGTGAACTGCACGAACATGGAGGAGAAAATTGAAAACAAAGTGGAAAAGAGAAAGATGGTACCAAATACCTGGGTGGGGAAAAGGAAGTGATGGGTGGATAGTGTAAGGATAACAGTGAAAGGGGCACCCTGTGTCTCTCAGAAATGTCATCAAAAAACATCTGTTGTAGAGTAATTCTGTGTGGGAGTAATAATGATATAAATGTGACCTTGTGGTGAACAATTGCAGTCCTCACATAGATTATTTTTTTTTTCAAGACTTGATGGTCTCTGAGCATGGAGAGCCCTGTCAATAGCAGAGAGGAAGGTCTTCCAAGAGTTGTACACTGGAGTGGGCAGGAGGAGGGAACAATGCCAGTCTTATGTTTCCCACCCGCGTGATTTAAAGCAAATACAATTCTTGGTGGTAGTCAGTTCTGCCTCAGGAGTGGCATCATCCTTGAGAAGAGCTGCCTCTTGATGTGTTGGCTGAAAATTTAGTTAAGGAAGGGAAGTCTCTAAAGAATGCTTTGCAGTCACCTTGCTCCTCTTGGTTCCTTACTGGGTTGTCTGAAGGGAACTTTTGGTTGGTTGATCTGATGTCACTCATAGAATTAGGGGAAATGTGATAATGAGATCTAATTAATAATGAACAAAAGGATGGAATATAATTAATACCAGTCAAGAAAAATTTAGGGAAAATGGGTCTTGTGAGAAATTTTTTTCTCCAAGTTTTAGAAGAAGCAGGTATCTGGGTAAATGTGGTAAGTATGTAGTGATTTTGTCCTAGAACAACATGACCCTAAAAAATGTGATCATGATAAATAGATTAAAAAAAAGATTTTCAAAAAAGTCAGGGGAAAAAACCTCAAAGGCAGGAGGATCTTTTGGAGGCCTAGTGCTGTTTAGTGTTTTCATTTGATTTTGAGTTTAAACCTCACTAAATTCACATGCAATATGCACATTAGAAGGAGAGTAAATAGTATTGAGGATGGGAAAGCTGTATAGAAGTGTCTGGAGTTTTGCTTGCTTTCTCTTCAAATAGAGTTTGTTTGCTTACATATTCCTTAATACAGTGTTCTACAAGGTCGTACCAGCAGAGACTGAACAGCCTCCAGGTGAGGTGTGATGTGACCAGGAGCTTTACTGTGGGCATGGGAGATGCCAGCAGCAGCAGAGAAGATGAGAGTACAAGCTGATTTGTACTTCTGTATGTGTTTCTAAAATGCAAACTCTACTTCTGCTGTGCAAGTTCTCGAAAATATATTTAAAACTTGGGGAGGTCATTAAAAAAATTCAAGGCCAAGAGAAAAAAAAAAAAAAGCCAGAGCATGAGAGATGTAAAGATCTCAGTCTGTTTAGCTTGTCAAAATAAGATTGAGAGATAATTCAGCTGCACTGCAGGAAAGTCTTTATAGCGAGAATACAAAGAAGCCCTCACGGTGGAGAAGGGCACTAAAAAAACTGATGGGTGAAAGCTGAAACCAGGCAAACTGAAGTCACATCTCTAAATGTCAGGTAGTAAAATAAACTGTGCAGGCAAATGGCAGGTTCTTCATCTCTCGATATCTTCAAATCCGGAGTGGATAGTGCTGTAGAAGATATTCTTTAGCCAAACATAAATTGTTTGGCTGAGCAGAGCGGAATCGAAGCGCCTGTCAGCACTGAGATCTTGGCAGAGGGACTGCTGGGCCCTTCTGGCTCTTGGCGTCAGCAAGGTGCTGTGTCTCTTCGTCCTGGGTATTTGACCAAAAAACGTCTCCTTCCCAAGGTCATCCCAAAGTAAAAATCTGCTCTTCAGCGTTGTGTTACACTGCAGGCTTGATTGACTGCTTAACCTTTGTTGTTTACTGCTTAATTGGCAAAGGTGCGGGGAATAAATCTGGTGACGCTGCAGAAAACGTCGATACTACTCTTACTTGTTCAGATAGTGCTAACTAATTAAGACAAATGATTTTGCCAGGCAACACTCACGTAGATGCATCTCATTCACGTCCTGATTTGCAAAAGTGTTGAGGCACAAAGATTTCAGGTAAAGGGGGAGACACAGCCCTCATGTGGTGCTCCACACTGACCAGAGAAGGTTGCTGGTAGGTGACTGTTGCTCATGGAATACTTTTGGCTTGCAGATGAGCAGTGCTGCTTTGCCCATATTTACTTCCTTTCTGCACTGACCCTTTCCAGTTGTGCTGCTCCTGATCTGCCCTTCTCTCCCAGCTGAGGGGTGTAAAAAAAAAAAAAAAAATGTATTTTTATTACATGCAGACTGCGAAAGGGTTTATGTGGGTAATTGTGAATCTCTGTCTGATGGCATCTCTGGTGCTTATGCTGATCTCTTATCCGGTTTCAGTCTTGCCTCTGGCCACAGTGGTTTGGGAGCTTGCCTTTTTGGCAAAACAAATTTCTCTCCTTCTGTTCAAGGAAAATGTTTGGCAAAAAGAGACTGTAGGGGGAAAAGGATTGAAGAAACCTTTCTTCAAAATAATGGGAGATGGTTTGTGAGATACAGGAGTTGCTGTGCATCTCTGGAAAAAGAGTGAGGAGCAAAGCATTCTTGTCATCTACTTCTGTTGTCTTGTTTTCCAGAGTTTCTCAATTATGCTTCCTTTTTTTAATAGAAACCTGTGTCATAGTGAAAGCAATCAGGTATACTAGAAAACCACCCACTCACAGACAGCCAGCAGTGCAAAGCTGTGCATGTGGCGCTACAGCTGAATTGTGTCTGGTACTGTGCTCTAGTGCTGCCTTTCCTTGTGTTTGGGCCCTTCTGCTTTCTGTCCCTTGCTTTGAATCTGGAGAAGGTTTATAGAGAGCAGCAAGTACCTTGGGTTGCTCCGAGGGCTTGCTCTGTCTCAAGCCTCTTGCTTGTTGCCAGCTGTGGATGAATAGTCTTTTAAGTTCGAATGCCTTTCAGGCACATCTCATCAGATCGGGGAAATAGGAGATTTTTTTGAACAGATGTTGCATAGCTGGGCAATGGGGCATTTTTAATTTGTTTCCTGCATTTATGTAATTTGCTGTTTGTTGCTGGCTGCCAGCAAAGCTCTTGTAAGGACTAACCTAAAAGGGCAGGAGAATGAGTGTTCTGAGTGCACACGTGAAGAAGGGATGGGCATTGGTGCATGTAGATGACTAAAAGACTGTTCATGGAGGTGAATGCGAGACAAATTAAATGGACCATCAAGTCTGCCTGCAAGGCTGTGGGATGCTCCAGAAAGGAGCCCACAAACCCCATCAGAGGCTCCAGTGAGCTGTACAAGGCTTTAGAAGGTGCGTCAGAGGGAGCTGCTCTGCAGTGGTTGGGGGAATAGGCAGGACCATTTCACAAGGCTTTGCTTTTGTTGATGCCCATATTTGTTATTCTTGCCTGAAGGTTTGGATTTTGAAAGCACATGAAAAATATGTTTCACGTTTGTGTAACTTCCTGATTTATACAATGTGCTTTGTACATTGCTCAAGGCACACAAACAATACAAACTGTAGTTAATGTTAACCCAGAACATGCACATTCCATCCCCTTAGCCCACAGGGACATGCATACACATGCTGCACCATATGTGGGGACAGCAGCTGGTGCAGAGCCCTGGGGCCAACACATTAACCCAGTTGGAAACCTCATGATACCATAGGAAAAGGTACTTTATAGCCGTATTTATGGGGGAGTTTTTGTCTTTGCATTTTAGTGTAGACATAATCTGAGCAGTAGGATAGGATAGGAAGCATTTCTGATACTTTACTGAAAGTCCCTGCTCACACCAAGATCTAAAGAAAAGTGTTATAGATCAAGCAGCCTGCTACACAAATAACAGAGTTTGTGTATTTTAGACAGGTCCTTACCCATGTATTTCCAAAGTAGTTTGGAAAGTGACACACAAGAAGTTCTACTTGAATATGAGTAAGAACTTCTTTACTGTGTGGGTGACCTGGCACTGGAATGGGTTGCCCAGAGTGGTTGTGGAGTCTCTGTCACTGGAGATTTCAGGAACCCTCTGGGTGTGATCCTGTGCAATGTGGTCTAAGATGATCCTACTTGATCAGGGAGGTTGGATCAGATGAACCACTGTGGTCCTTCCAACCTTGCCCATGCTGTGATTCTGTGAAAGACTTGTTTTCTTTAATATTCGGGCTAGACTCAGTAGCTGGGTCATTTCTTCACCAGGGGTGGTACTAAAAAAGTGGTGGGTTTCCAAGAGAACTGTGGGTCACTTTGTTGCCTGAATTCACATTAATGGCCAGGCATCTTTAGAGGATTTAGATAATTCTGCTTAGTTCAGAAAACTTGTAGCAGATGTGTTTCAGGATGAGTGCTCTATGTGGGATGAAATCTGGAGCTTCCTAACACCATCTACAGCAATTAATAGTAATGGTATTCATTACATATTCATTACATAACATGGTTTGTTCTGGGAAACAGACTGCTAGAGATGGAGGATGAAAATAGCAGCTGTTAATTTCAGAGGGCTGAGCCTCTGAAGACTGTACCCAGGAGGAGCAAGAACCTACTTAATTCCCTTTATGCTGTAGCTGAGGGTGTCTACCAAGGGGAATAGTCCTCTTCAGGGTTTTCCGCTGCTGGTGCCACCAGGGAACATTTTGGCTGTGCCCAACTATTCCCCTGTAGCCAGTCTGGGAGAGCTCCTGCCTTCACAGCACCTCTGGTGCTGCCTGGCCTTTTACTCCCCTCTGCTTCCTTGGTGCACACCAGGACCTGCCACACTTTGGTGCTCCACACAACCTGAGGCAGCAACATGGAATTTGGGAAAGTCTTTGGGACATGGTCAGGCTGTACATCTCAGCTGTGCCTGTGGGGTCACTGCTGCTGCGTTCCCTGACTGGGTAGCTTTGGGTGTAGCCAGCTGGTGTGTGTGCCTGCTCCATGGATAATTAATTGGTACAAATGGTTGGAGTAGGTAATGTGGTGTGTATGCTTTGAGTATCTGCTGGACCCTGGCGTGGTGGAGCGCTGAGTCTGCTCCAGCCACGACTGGGAGCTGCTGATGAAGCAGGGCTGAGTAAGGAAATGCTGTCTGACAGCAAAGCCCTGCCTGGCTGCCAGATGCCAGGCTGGTCCTTTGAAAGACCTTCTCTGCTTCTCCTTGGCTCTGTCCTTGCAAAAAGCTCTGGGAACAGAGGCTGACTGCCCTTTCTCCCCCTGTGTTCCTAGATGGTGATGGTCGGAGACTGAAAGGAGCCATCCAGAGGAGCACAGAGACTGGGCTGGCTGTGGAAATGCCCAGCCGGACTGTCCGTCAAGCCAGCCACGAGTCCATCGAGGACAGCATGAACAGCTATGGATCAGAGGGAAAGTAAGTCATCAAAAGAGAGCTGGGTAATCACTCGTGGGATGCACTGTCCTTATACCTATTAATTTCCTTCCAACATGATGGATGATGTTTTACTGACTTGCTTATGCTGCAGGTGTACTGCCCATTCAATTAGAGCAGATCTCTCTGCATAGCTGGCACGTACTTTAGCCTGTTTATATACTTTTTTTAGTATCCTCATTATTCTGAGCTGAAGCAGATACCCATTACTTTTAACCGCTTTGCCTTTGAAAGAATGATTCAGGGTGAATAGCTGAGGCTCATTACTGGTCATAAATTATAAGCCAGTAGTTTTTGATATTGCACAATAGTTGTGCAATTCCCCCGTTTCAAAGTGCTTTGGAGCAGGGAGAGGTGTCAAGGTGCTGAAAAGGGTGACAGTAACAATACATTATAGCCCATAGCAAAATCATATCAAAATACGTATTTAGAAGCCTGTGTGTACTTTGGTAACAAGCTTTATTTTATTCATGTGAATTACAGTGTGCTAAAAGAATGTTTCTGAAAAGATTTTTGACCCCAGAAGTTGCAACACACTTGGTTGCATTTAGGCTTTATAACAGAATGCAAAGCAGGAGTCTTTGGGCCAGAACTTAGAGAGCTGACTTGTCTCCAATTCTGGTTTATGTATTTGCATTACTCAAAGCCATATATGGAGAGTTTTAATAATTTTATTAAGATGACCATTCATGGGAATCTTTAGAAGCAAAAAACCCACACTATTTTAAAAAAGAAGGCAAAATATACCATCAGGATTCTGTGCTTATGGATGTGAGGCCAAAATACTTGTATACCTAAATTGTGCTCTATTTAAGCCAAGTTTCACACTTGGCATTGCTCTGTACACTCTCTGTAGTCCTGTGTGGTATTCCAAGAACACTGTACAGCTAAAATGCTGGGATAGTCCAAAGGCACTCTCAATTAATGTGATTCTGGTGTTAAATAAGTAACAGCCTGTAAATTAAGAGAGACTTTCTTTAGCTTTAGAAGTAGGCTAATCCTGGAAAGGCATCATAGATCTGTGCTGAAGGTTCAAAATAGTAATGAGGCACAGGCTGCGATAGCAATCTTGTCACTCCAAAGCTGTGATGTACCTTATCTCTTCTGTGAGCTGCTGTCTCCAGGGAAATATTCCTGTTCCACCAGCACAGTCCTGTGGCTTGGAGTTCTGCCTCTGCTACTTGTTGCAGAGGATTAGCGATTAAGTTCAGTCCCTTGGCGGTGTGGGGCAAGAATCTGCTTTCATGCAGAGCAGAATTCTTTCCTTTTTATGTTTGTGTAGCTCAGCCTCCTGGGAAGGGGTGTAATTCCTTGAATGGTCTGTGTCCTATCATTGCATGTGCTGGCTGCTTTGACTGGGCTTTCCTGGGGAAGGAGTATTTCTGCCAACAAAATATTGCACCCATACGAGTGCTGTTTCACCCTGAAGGCAGGTGACATGTCGCTGTCAGCTCGGCAGGGAAAGGAAAACCCTGTCTTGCAACCCAAATGTCTTTATTAGAACAAGCCTAACATTTGGTATTCCAGCCTCAAACCCTGCAGAACATCCTTGCCAGCGCCTCTGCCAGGGTTGGGATAGTTTCTTCTCTTACTTGTCTGAAAAGTGTGATTAAGTGGTTCCTGGATGCTTTGTTCCTAGGTGGGATAATTAATCTCTTCTGGAAAGCCTGTGGGAATTGCAGATATCTGTCTGAGCCACAAGTGATAAGCAAACAGGGCTGAGAGTACAAAAAGCTAAGACGACTCAATTCTCTTGAAACATGGTGGGAGGGGAGTTTCTCTGCTTTCTTTTCCTGCAGCAAAGAATGGAATTGTTTGGGGAATAGCTTTGAGGAACAGAAATATGTTCTCCTAAATCAGATTTCTCTTGACCTTTCTCGTTTGCTGTAGCTGTCTTCCTAGGGAGGCAAAATGAAGATTCATATATCTGTTAGCTGTGGCGAGTTTATTTTCTTTCTAATAAAAGCTGGGTCTGTGACTGATGCAGATACTCCCAGGTCAGAGACAGTTTTCACCAGTGAGTGCCAAAAATCTGGTTTTCAGTACAGTGAGCCTGCCCTAGTTCTTCCCACCTGTGCATCCCTTCATTGTGTGTTCACACCTGGAAGAAGATGGATTCAAACCCTCGTCTTCCAAGAGGGCTTGTTTCTCAATTTCTGTGTGCTTTCGTAATCCCTTCCAATTTAAGGACTAAAAGGATGACCTCCAAGGGTGGCACAGTGAAATGATCAAAGGTTTGGTGAATCTGTGCTGCAGGAGGCCCAAATACCTGCCCTCAGCCATACAAACTGCCTTTAGAAAGCAATGCTGGCTGACTGTGCTTTCATGTTTGTTGCAGTGAGTTGGTGGCAGCTGCTGCAGCTGCTCTGTGCCAGTGCAGGATGTCACAGCCAAAAAATTTTCTGAAGTCCATGATTTTGAGCAGTGCTGATTTCATTTGAACACCAGAGTGCATGAAATCCAGGGGTTTTCTTACAGAGAGCATATTATGCAGGGATATACCTCTCACATATAGGCCCTCCTTCAGTAAAAGAATCTCTTTATCTGAAGATGAAGTATTTAGATTAGCTGTCTAAAAGATGCATCTCCTGGAATTTAAGCTCATATAACATGCCATTAGTGTTGACAGTGTCAACACACTGCTTCATGTGAATTTTTGCCACATGAAAAGTCCTCCAACCTTATTGCGCAGTGGTTCTGCACTGGTATAGGAAATTAATATAATAAAACTCAATGTAGCTTTTTGTAGAACTGGAACTAGGTATTTATTCTAAACAAAACTGTTTTCAGTCATTCACCTGTCTGGGTTTCACTCGCTCGTGCTCTCACCACCTCATGCAGGCACCAAGCCTCGTGCATCCAGGGCTGTAGCCAGGATGGATTGTGTGCTGCAGGGAGGACCAGGAACACCATCTGTCAGGCCCTTGCTGTGTCTGCTGAGTTGTTCTTCACAACAGACTGGCTCTTGAACTGTTTTTTTTCTTACACTTTCTAGGACTTACCTGCTATTCTTGACTGATTTTTCAACTCAGGGTCTTGCTCTTTTTGATCTCAAGCAGCACTGCCACCTTTTTGCTGCCTTGTTTGGGGGATCTTTATGGCTACAGTCTGCCCTCCGACAGGCTGTGGAAGTGATGTGCTCTCAAACCTTGTTGTCCTTCCCCTGTCATTGAAGGGCAGATCTGCTGCTGACAGGTTGCTTGTGGTTTCACACATGCAGATGTTTCCATTCATAATTCATCCAGATCAGTCTTAGCACTGGTCACAAGTCTCTACAGCACTGAGTACTTTCCTCTATGCATATATCTAAAAATTTGCTTGAGAGAACAGTTACGCACTGTAGCAAGTGCCTATTGGGTAGTTTCAGGACACCAAGATTCCTGTAAGGATACAATTCCGAATATAGGAATAACTCACAAACAACCCCCTGAGATTCAGCAGAGATCCCAGCTCCATCCTGGCTCTTAGCACGATCTACATCTTGTTTTGGCTGGGTTTTGCTGCAGCTGCACGACAGCATGTACAGCATTCAAAAAGCAACAGATTCTGGACTTGTGTGTAACTTGTTCCTGCCAACCACTTTTCTTTCTGAAAATGGAGCAGAAAGATAAAAATGGACCTGGAACAAAAGCTTGCTAGCTGCCATAGTGCCTAGTGAGTTGTACTCATAGCATTTTTGTTCTTGCTGGCTACTGCTGAGATGATTAAGTTACGGAGAGCTCAGGTGATTTTTACCTTAGAAAAGCACAGCAGGTGGTGACTAGCAGAGACTTAGAGAATTGTTCTTGTATTACCTGAGATGAGTGTGCCTGTCCAGCAAGGAGGCACCTTGTCAGCCATAGCATCTCTCTGTTCCATGGTGAGGGCAGCACCAGCCTGAGCCCTGCCTGAAGGCCCTGTTGTGACAAAGGCAGGAACACAGAACACAGCCTGGGATGTGTGCTGCCAGCATGGGACTCTCAAGCCCCTCGGCCTCATTCTGTCTCATGCTGTTTCCGCAGGCTCCGGCTGGTGCCGCTTCTCCCACTGGACATACAGGGCTGTTGTGAAACAGTGCTGGGACTTCAGCTGGGAGAGCTGCCTGTCCTCTGCTTCACTGTGGAGCTGTAAATGCAGGGAAGCTGGAGGAAATATTGGCTTGGCTTGTGACCACGTAGCCATGTGTAGCTTCACTTTCCTTCACCAAAAATTATCCATGATCATTCAAGAATAACCAGACAAACCATTCAACAAATTCATGTTTCAGCTATTCACTGAATGTTTCTCTTTTGGCCTCCAAAATCAGGGGACTTCTAGACTCTTTTACAGCACATTATCTTTAGGACTCTTCTTTTATACAAGTCCTTTCAAAAAAATGTAATGAAACATGTTGTTAATACAGTTCAGGCTATAAGAAATCAATGCCTTTCCAGTTGCTAACCAGGAAAGGCATGGAGATTGTTTCTGTAACACACCAAGCAATTCATCAGCCTGCTGAGCAGCAGCACATCCTTTTGTGCTGGTAAGGCTTGACCAGCACAGCTTGGAAAGGATGCGACCTTGAGAGCTGTAGTTCCAGCAGTAAATACCGTAAATCCCACCTTCAGCAACCTCTTGGGAACTGACAGAATTGCTCTCTGAAGACAGGTAGTTATCTTTTATTGAGTGAGTCTGAGATGACTAGTGATTGCTAAAAATGGAGCTTGCCTGGCAAGGTGGGGAAGGGGATGGGGGAGGTCTTTGTACAGAATTGACTGCATAGTTTTTATAGCACTGTTTCGGTGGCAGAATTCATACAGCAGAAGGAATCGGATACGGGAGCGGAGTACAATGTGTTATAGCACATAAGACAGCACGTCACAGTGCTAAAAATGCTACAGAAAGTAGAGTGGCCAGGAGAGAAGCAGAGCTTGTTGAGAGGCAGAGACAGAGATATTGCCTGGCAGAGGAGAGGTGTGCAGTTGGTTGGGGTTAGGATGGGTTTGGGTCCTGCAGGGATAGATGCTCGTGAAAAACCTTCCCAGCCAAAGTGAAGGCTGCTGGAGCATTCACATCGACTTTGACAGGCTGTGTGCCCAGTCCCCTGGCAGTGTAGTCAAATGTGTGTTCCATTAATAATTCCTCACGTGCATCATAAATATTTTAAAGATAGGGGCAGTGGACTTGAACAAGTTCTGCTTTCCTCCTTGGCTGATAGATATCTGCTTGGCTTCTGAGTGTAAGATGCGATTTAAAAGACGTTAACATGCAACATGGATGAGTGTGATTGTTACACAGAACATTACTGCTCCCTGAAATTGGAGTTCTGATGGGGTTTTTTTAACGCTTGAATAAAATCACTGTCAAATACGTTATCAGTCTCAGAGAAGACTTCCCCCTCCCCATTTCTTCTGGCTGAAGGAGTATGTTGCTGTCCCTGTTTTTTAAGGACAGAGCTGGAGAACATAGCTCTGTGTTAGATGTAGATGTATAGTGAATCTGTTAGTTCAGCTTCAAACCATTCAGCTGTGTGGCCGTGTTCAGGCAGTTTGTGTATTAATTGCAGCTTTGTGCCCTAAGAGGACAAAAAAGTCTTTTGGAAAATATTTACTAGAACAGAACAATAATTTCTGAACCCTGGGCTTCAGACACATCCCGTGTATGTCCTAGACACAGTGGAGCACCTCTTAAGAATGGAGACTTGAGAGGATGGCAGATAGGTGTCTGTGTGGATAGTGTGAATGAATCCATGAAAAGAACAAGACAAAATGTTATCTCCTGAAAATAGCTTTTGTCTGGGTGTGCCAGGGGAGGGCTGTGTTGAAGCTGTCTGGCTTCACCACCACCCCAGCTGGCTGAACCCACTGCTGTGTTGAAGCTGTCTGGCTTTACCACCACCCCAGCTGGCTGAACCCACTGCAGTGGAGCAGTGCAGCTCTGCAGGAGTCAGGGTGTGCAACTTGTGTAATAGGAGAGGTAGGAATGGGAGTTTTGTCCCAGGGGGAGGGCATAAAATTCTCTTCTCTTGACAGAGCTCCTGAAGAAAAAAAATTTTACATCCAGCCTGTGAAGGGAGCAGATGAATCTGCTTTGCATTTCCTCTGCACAGCCACAGCAGCCAGTGTGTGGCCATTACAAGTTGGTGCAATCAAGACCAGCCTCAGAGGTTTGTAAGACAGAATTAAAAAGTACGGTATCAGGAGAAAAAGAACTGGAACATGTTGGTCTGTTTTGCAAACTGCTAACTCACAAATGGTGTTCAGGATTGATGTGTAAAGAGGAAGGGCTGGAATAAGATTCGGAAGGAAAAAGTAATGCAAAGCACAGGAATAAACTCTCAGGGAAGGATTTTAAGAACAGGTTAGAGAAGCAGCTGTCAAGGATGGTGTAAATAAGGCTGTTCTGGCCTTGGGACCTGAGTGTGGACTGGCTGACCTGTGGAGATGCGTTCTTACCATATTTCCCACAAGTTTTACAAGATTTTTGACAAGTTGATTCTGCAGATACTTGCAACAGCATAATGGATACCTGGCATGCAGAGTCCCAGAAGCAATTTAAAAATAGATTTAGAAAAGAGGTCAGACAAACTCCGCACGGACAGGAAAAGTAATGATACATTTTCCCTAAATGTGTCTGTGCTGTTACACACTCCGCATGCTAATGGTGCAGCCACCAGCGGGTGGGGGTGTGGAGGGAGCTGAGCAGAGCCACATAAGCTGTGTGAGAGGGATCAGCACAGTTGCCTCTGCTTTTTCTTTATAGCACTTTTGCATTGAAATCAGTGCTGTCCATCTAGGCGTTCAAATCCCGACCAGTTTACAAGTAAATTCTGCAAAGCTGCTTCTTCATCTAATCATATATGAAGAGCAGCCGTTGTGCCGTGAAGGAAACAGCTGTATGATGCTTTGCAGGAGGAGAGGAAGGACACAGATCTTTGCAGGGGGTAGGTCAGGAAATGCTGCTACCTTGAAAGAGCAGAGAAGCAAGCAGCTGGCAAAGAGCCTTTGAGCCACTCTTAAATTACACTACAGATTCCATGCACAGATTGCTGCACTCGCCCTACAGCATGCAGTGCAGGAGCACGGTCTCCAGAGGTTTCCTAAATAATCAGGGTTAGGAATGTTGTGTTCAAAAGAAGGAGGTCTAGGCAATCTCAGCCCCGCTTGGAGCACACAGCTCCTAAGATAGGGTGAACACACAGTTCTATTCTGCCTTACACACGTGCCACAAAAGGCACAAAGGTTTTATGCGGTCGGTCGTCCGTGCCATAAAGCCGGGATGGTGGTGGGTACCTGCTCTGCTTGGGGACGGCGTGGGGGGATTGGGACCTGCCGGGAGCTGCTGCCAGTGCTGACTGCGGGGTCTTGTCTCCCTCTCGTGGGTGTCTGCACAGCTGCAGCCAGAGCTGCTGTCACTGCTGTCCCCCTCTGTGTCCCCCTCTGTGTCCCCCTCTGCCTGCCCACAGCACCGTGTGCAGGTGGCTGTGCTCGCTGCCTGCTGTGCCAGGGGCAGCTCAAGCTTAGAAATGCCTGTTTAATTCATGTGGCTGAAATGGGATTTGCAGCCTGTGCTGAGCCTTGGGGAGAGCTGGTACCTGTGCAGTGTTAATGGTCATGGGGGTTTCTGCTGCGTTGGTGAGCTCAGAGAGCCCAGGATCAGTAATATCCAGTCTTCCTACTGTCCCTGCTCTGCCTCTTTATCTACAATTGAGAGACACGGTCTGAGCATCCTCCAGCAAAATGTCTTTCATTTGTCCTTGACACCCTGGAGACCTCCCTGTGCTCTCTCTCTGCCTTCTGGTCAATAACAGTCATGTTCAACTTAGGACCAATTCCACAGCGAACTCATAATCTTTAACTTTGTTAAAATCATTCTTGTTCTGCTGTGGCAAGGCAGAGCTGGTGAATCATGATTAGTGAGAGCAAAGGGCCAGAGAAGAGATAATTAATTTCACTTTGCTGTTCAAAGGCTGTGCTGCCCTGGCTCAGGGGAGGATTTGTGTCCTTTAGACAAAAGGCTGAGGAATATCACCTGTTAATCTTCTGTGTGCGGCCCTTTGCAGCATGAGATGGTCCTGCTGCAGCCCCCATCCCCAGGGCCCTGCTGGCTGTGACAGCTGCTGTTTGCAAGTCAGCTGAAAAATGCTTCTTCTTTATTCCTCTGGCTATTTTTAGCATTTCTTTTTAGATTGCAATTAAAAAAAAAAAAAAGACATCTCATATCAATAATAACCAGGTTGTAGCGATTTCTTCCCATAAGGGAGAGACATGTTTGGCATGGGAGGGGCAAGGCTTTCCAGGATTGCTCCAGTGTGTATGAAACACACCTGCTGGCTGTCACCCAAGGTGGAACCACCACTGTCACCTGTGGCAGATCCCTTCAGGAGCGTGTCTCCTTGCCAGCATGTCCAGTGTGTGGTGATTCAGCTGGAGAGGTGGTTGCTGAATCAAGGGCAGGTCAGCTCAGCTCAGTTTCATCAGAGGTCAGGCACGAAAAGTCTGCTGAGCCTGCAGCATGCAGCAGAGTGGCAGGGGAGGGCTCTTGGGAGCACCAGAGCTGCATTTAAAGAGCTGAAGGAAATCGTAGTGGTCCCTGGAGCTCTTTTCCTCCCTGCTTTAGCTGCAGGAAAAGCGAGTGAATGGGGAAGGTCTCTCCCACCAATCACACCAACATCCCCCTCACCTCAGCATCCAGGCTTCTCTCCGAGCACTTGACAGACAGAGCTCACCGAGCTGGATTTGAGCATCCTAAATTTAGTTGATGCAGTGAAATGGTTCCTGCTGGTTTTAATTCACATTCATGCTAAATTTCTGCAGTTTTATTTTCCCCTTCCCTTTCCTCTCAAGGGAGAAGCAGTGGCTTTCTTGGAGGTAGCTTATGAGTTTTCCAGACAGAAATTGTTTCCACTCGGGGGTTATTGGCAACGCCCAAATAGATGTCCAGGAATTGGTCAAAGCCAAGGAGCCTGATTTAGAGCTGATGCTTCTACTGTTTAATAAAGCAGCACTCCAAAAGGTCAGCCTTTGTGCAATGAAGCAGCCAGTCTCACCAGCTAATGGCATAATCTATTAAAGAATTAATTCAATATGCTTTCCCAGTCAAATATAACAACAGCGGGGAACATTAACTGTCTAACCTAATACTGAGTTTCATATAGTGCTATAGTAAACCTATTAACTAGGGCTGTTACCCAGACTGGCGGAGTCTCGACCTTGGCCTGTGTTTCTAAGTGAGTTTTGCCATTCCTTTTGGGATCAGTCTTGGAGTTGCAAAGCAGCTGCAGCTCAGCTGCCCTCCTTGTGGCCCAGCCCTGGTGTCCCCGCAGCAGCATCCTGCCCTTCCCCTGTAGTGTGCACTGAGGAGTGTTCACCATTTCGAGATCACCCAGAACCCTCTAACCTCTAAATCTGTGGGAAGGTAACAGCAACCTTTGCTTTGCTGTAAACACTTCTGGCTGCTGAGGGTTCACCTTTAGCCCAACAGCTCTAATTTTTGTGATATTTAGCACTGTCCCTCATGCTGTCCTGCTGTTTTCCTCTGATGCAGAGTCCAGCATCAGCTGCTCCATTAGCAGGTGGTTTACTTTATCCTCAGCTGCCTAGCTGCTGGGCAGAACCTTTGCTAGCAGCAGTCATGGCATCATAGAATGACTTGGATTGGAACAGACCTTAAATATCACCTAGTTTCAGCCCTGCTGCCATGGACAGGGACACCTACCAGACCAGAGGAGGGGTGAGCTGGTATGTGAGGGCACAGGTGGCTTCTCTCCACATGTGTGTAAAGTACAGACAAAAGCCTGGCATCAGCCTTTGAAATGATTCTCAGGTAAGAAGTGGTTTTCTGTGACAGGTTTAGTGAATTTTGAGGATCCAGGAGCCGGAGGGGTTTCTCTTCTTTGCTGTCCTGCAGCTTGTGGAGTTTCTGTGGGTGGTCTTCTCCCAGCTTTGTGTCCCCACTGCAGTAACATGGCTGGACTTCAGAGAGAAATTGCTCTGAGATCTGGTTCTGGGTGTGCTGTGGGCTCTCATAGCCCTCAGCTTCGCTCAGTCTTAGGCTTTCCCTCCTCTCCTCTCCACTGGTCCTTGATGTCTTGTTAATTAGCCCAAGCATCTGTTCCGAGCACAGCAGCGAACATTTCCCTGAGCAGTTGTGAGTTGTCTTGCCAGCCTGTTATTTATGTGCTTGTTCAGGTCACACACTCCCCAGGGCAGGAGCGAGACCCTGGCCCATTTGTCTTCCAGGAACTGAGGAAAATAAAGAAAACATTTACCTTCTGGCTGATGATCCATTCATCTCCTGCTGAATCTTATGTCTTTCTCTGTCAGGTCTTCTTTCTCTTGAACTATTTTGAGTTCTCTAAGTACTAGTTTTCATCCTTTTTTGACTCTGTGTGCAGCTCAAAATGCCTGAGCCAGCAGACTTACTGAGTCTTGCTGGTCCTTGTGTGCACCAGGACTACTCTTCCCTCCTTGTATGGGCAAATCATGAGCCTGACAAAGCCTGTCTGGCTCCAGGCTCCCTCTTCCCCTGCTTCCCGCTTCCCCCATCCATGATCCTGCAGATTTCCCAGCCCTGGGGATGTCTGACACTGCACACAGTTCATCCTTGGAGCCTGGCCACAAACTCAGCACCTCTGCCCTGGTCCTGTGCTCAGGGTGCTGCTCCCCAGAGAGGGGCCAGCAGATGCCAGGTGAGTGGTAGGGCAGGAGTTGTGTACCCAGAGGCAGCAGTGTGGCCCCATGCCACCTCTGCTCCAGGGAGGGATGTTGGCACTGGGGATGCACCTTGTGCCACTGAGGAGTTGGTGACACTGAAAAACTGAGAAAAGTGTTAAGCCTTCTCTGCAATTAATGCCAACAGTAAATCCCACTGGTTTTGTTGTGTCTCAAAATATCACCCTGAGTGTTTGTGCAAAGAGTGGATGCAGAGTGAAAAAAACCACTGAACTGGGGAAAATCCAGCCATGGAGAGCCCCTCCCGGGATTGCTAAACGCCTTTCTCCCTCATCCCTTTTCACAACGATGACATTTGTAAAGAGCTCAAGGGCAAGGTTTTCCATGCTGATGGCTCAGCAGCTCCCTGTGCAGCAGCAGTAACCAGGTTTCTCAGAGAGCCAGGTCAGCACAGAGGGGAGGTGCTGTGCTCCATGGAAAAGTCAGGCCATTTAATGTAGCCCTGTCACAGAGGGCTGAGCCACCCCCTGAACCTGTCATGAGGACACGTGCTAGTGACACATCCTCTTCAGCCCATGCATGGTGAGATGCTGAGGTGTGTGTGCTGCTTCCTAATTCCTTGTCAGAATAAATAAATATTCCCATGGGGCTGAGACCAGGTCTGCAAATAGCTAATGAGAGCTGAAATCCTAACCTGAAATTAACACTCTGCTGGCTGAATGGGGTTTAAAAAGATTTTTTTTTTTTTAATGTCTTTTCAAATGTAACTGGCTTGCAGGGGGCCATCAATGAGTCTTTGTGGCTGACTCAGCTATGTGAGAGCCTGCAGTCCCCAGCCCACCCCGCACGCAGGGCTCTGATCTGCTGTCACTTGTACCCAACGTGCAGCCTCCTCACAGCATCCTGAGAAACGAATGTGGGGAAGCAGTGAGCTCTGTATCATGATGTGGCTAATTGCCCCCTTCCAAGGACGTTTGGAAAAGTGGAGGAGGTTTGTAATTGTGCCTGGCTTTGGCACGCAGCAGCTTCCCTGGAGGCAGAGCGGGTACCCCGGCACAGAGCTCCTGACGTGTGTTTCAGCAGCTGTGTCATGGCTTGGCAGATGCCTGCAGGACAAATGTAGGTGTCGGATGCTGGCCCCGAGCCTTCTCCTTACCACTTGCAGCAAGGTTTTCTACAACCCCTAAAACAGCTGCATAAATCAGGGTGCAGCTGGGTAAGTCTTGGTTTGTTATCAGTGTGCCACAGGGCTTGACAAGTGTTGCTTTGCACGTGTCCAAGTGCAGTGACCAGCACCTGTACCCCCCCCCATGGAACAGCCACAGGTGCCTGGTGACTGCATTTGGAGGCTCTGTCCTCCCAACAGATTTTGTTTTGCTGCAGTAACTGCAGCACAGGCTTTACTGGTGTTTGAGGATGTTGTCCCTTCAGCCTTGCACCAGTGTTCAGATCCTATTTGTGACTACAGTCGTGGAAGAAGGTATGAAAATCACAAAGTGGACATGATGGATGCTTCTGGTATTGAGCAGGAGGAAATGGGACCTTCTGGGCAAAAAAGAGATGTATTGCTCTCCGTGTGTGTGATAAATAAACAGATAATTGAGTCCCAAGGGCACTGATGCTCACCCCCCTCATCTCACTTTTAGTACTGCTCTAGCTGCATTATTTCTTCCCCAGAAATGAGGATTGGGAAGGGATGGCTACCAAGAGAGGTCCCATAAGCTACTCTAGGAATTTGCTACCTAGGAGGGGTGATGGGCTGCATATGAGCCCGAGATGGCAGCGATTTTACTTACAGACAATTAGTTACGTTTAAACAAATATTAACCAACTGGCGACTTCAGGCATTATTGGGTATTTTCATATGAGGAAATAGGTTTTGAATGGATTCCACATAACAGAGCTATGCAAGTGAGTTTTACAAAGGAAGAAGGCTTCTGTAGATGTCATTAATTTCAAAGATGTATTAAATCTGGTTCTTTGTTTAATGGATTGCTTTGAAATGCAAATTAACCACTTGCCAAAATAATTTTCTTTTGCAGCTTGAATTTCAGTGGAGTTCATCTGGCATCTGCTGGGCAGTTCAGTGACTTCCTGGGGAGCATGGGCCCTGCACAGTTTGTTGGGCGTCAGACCTTGGCCACCACCTCGATGGGTAAGGAACACAAAGATGTTGGGGGACTTTAGTCTTGAACAGACTACTCGTACAAGCCACCTAATAATGTGTCCAGCGTCTGCTGATCTGCCACGGTCCTTCTCCATTTCTCTGTTAAATCAAGTGAGCTTGGCTGAAAGGTTTTGCTGACTGCAGCAAATGTGGCATCAGTAGGAGAGCAGCAGCTTTGTGCTTTCCTCCCTCAGCTCTGAAAGGCGCAAACTAAGGAAGACACGGATAAAGCCCTGAAAATGCATCCTGTGCATCTTGGGGTTTTGCTTTCTGTCCAAGCCCCACTGTGCTCTGTAAGGATTTTTTTTTTTTTATGGTCCACCATAATTGCATTTTCCAAAGCAGCCTGCAATCCTAAGTGCTTCTGTTTGGGAGAGATGAGAGGCTCGCTGCCACGATGAATAGGAGACTGAGCCCCCAAAGCTGTGTTAGGGGGCTGGTAGTCGAGTTTGCTTTTGAAAATGTGGGCTGGAATCGCTGTGGAGCTGCTCCAGAGCAACACGGGAGGAAATCAGGCATATACAGTTTGTTACAACTTGTGGCAGGCAGGACATAAAGATTGTTTTTTAAACATTTTATTAGCCCAGGGTTATATTGTTTCCAAAGTCTTCTGTTTATTTTGATGTTTTGGTTTAGGGGACGTGGAAATTGGCTTGCAAGAGCGAAATGGGCAGCTGGAAGTGGATATCATTCAGGCTCGAGGACTAACACCAAAACCCGGCTCCAAAACACTGCCAGGTAGTATCCTTTGATCTCCTAAAGTGCCTCCCTGAGCCCCAGCTTCCCGTGATGCTTGTGAATAGGAAAACTTTTAATTTCACTGGGCTTTGGCAGGATTAAGCGATCTGGGTGTAGTATTGAAAATAAGGCTGCTTGAGCAAATCTTTTCCCTGCTGTAAATGCCTTCTTTAGAAATACCTGAGACGTGGCACTCTGCCTTTTCTAGAGTGAGCATGTAGATTTTTTTCACATTTGACTATATTTATTTTTTCCAGCTGCTTACATCAAAGCTTACCTGCTAGAGAATGGCGTGTGCATTGCGAAAAAGAAGACAAAAGTGGCTCGCAAATCATTAGACCCTTTGTACAATCAGGTGTTACTGTTTGCTGAGAGCCCCCAGGGCAAAGTATTACAGGTAAGATGAGCAAGTCTCAAGTCTGCCCATCTCTCTCTTCCACCACTTAGGGAAGATACTGAGTCTGGCAAGGGATCTGCATAATTAACAGATATGAGCAAAAAGCCAATGTTTTTATTGAACCAAATGTACTCTCTCTGAACGTAACAAATGGAAAGGAAATCCTTTTTTTTTCCTTACTCAAACTGATTATTTCACCCCCTGCCAAGTACCATGAATGCCTGTCAGGAAGAGGTTGATTTTTATTTTTTTAATTCTTTTCTTCCCACTCAGTTAGGATATAGGTGGTACCTGTAGGTGCTAAACAATCTTTCAGCATGGGTTGTCTTCTGTGTTTATACACAATCAGAACACTCTGCTTTGGCCGCCACCCAGTCACATATCCTGCCTTTTTCTACCTCTGTCCTGTTACTGCCATACATTTTCTGTCATTCTCATATTTTCAACTCTTTTCTCTGTTTCCAGAGAAAAGAGTGGTTTGCACTGTTGATTCATATCAAAATAATTGCCATCTAATAAAACCTGGCTAAAATCCATTTGTAATACTTAATGTAGTTAATCCATGAGTTTTAATCATTTACTTCCACTGGCATGTGAATTGCCAGATAACCTGCTGGACCATTCTCATTAGTGACTTCTTCCTCATTTACCTTGATTTGAAGCATTTTCCCCTGATGCAACTGAACTGGGGTAGAACCTGGCTTGGTCTGCTCTTGCTTTGTGTGGGTTTCCTTACCTGCTGCCTTACAGCCAGGAAAGGCACTTATGCCAAGGGAATAAAATGAGGATCTTTGCTCTCTGCTGATTGCCATGTCACCAAACCAACTTAGTGAAATGACTTGCTCTCCATCTCCTTCTGGCCTGGAGCGTGAAATTTTGTCTTTTAGTTGACATTCGTTGTCTCTCCGGCCTCATTTTACAGAAATCTGTAATGTGGTGGTTAATTGGAGCCTAGGGAAAGAAGCTGTCAGGATTAGCCAGAGATCATTGTCGTAACCCATCCTGCTCATCCTCTCCTCTTCAGAACACGGGCTCGCTCTGGAGTCAGTCGTCACCTTTGTCTTGAGCCACAAAGGGCCACTTGCCCACGTGCAGACCTCCAGCATGCCTAAGCCCATGACCCTCACTGCATCTGTTGTTCCACCCACTGGTCTCCATCATGTCGTAAGTGTGATTCAGCTTTCCCTGCTCGCCTGCCAGCTCTCTCATTAGCCCTTCCTCTGCGTCTGCGAGCCGATCTCGGCCGTCTGTTCTGCTTCCCCTCATGCCACTCCACATGTGTCCCCTGCGTCACCGGTCCCGTTTGCCAGCGCTCGGCTCCTGCCCTTCCTCCAGGTGAGTGGCTGTGCCTCGTCTCCATCTCCACAAGCTCTGAGTGCACAAGTTAAAACGTGCTCCTTTCCTAAAACTTTTGACCCAAGCTGTTGCCTACCTTTTCTTTTTCTTTTTTTTTTTTTGTTGGTTTATTTTTCCCCACTTAGAGCTCTTCCTGCCCTTTCCCTCCAGGCCACCCTTTGGTGTGTCTGAGGCCCTTTTTGTGCCAGGACCAGGTTTTACCTGCAGGTGTTGGACTGCAGTTCCAGGGATACTTTGTGCAGATGATGTCCCTGCCCAGCAGGTAGGACAGCAGAATCGTGTCTCATCCACATGTTTTCCATGGCAGAAAAAAAAATAATCTGATAACATTAAGACTTGTAAACGTGTGCTTAAAACAAATAGTAATATCATCAGCCAGAGGTTCATGTTACCTGTTGGTAGAGTGAGTTTTTCTGGTCTTCTTGGGCTGCAGTAAAGCTTTGAGAAGCTGGATGAGTAGAAAGAAGGATTGGTCAGACTTGTGCTTCCCGAGCCACTGAGTAAGTTGGAGGCTTAACTGTGCTCCCCCTTCTTGTTCCTAAGGTGATAGTCTGGGGAAACTACGGGCGCATGGAGCGCAAGCACTTCATGGGAGTCGCCAGGGTCCTCCTGGAGGAACTGGATTTGTCAACTTTAGCAATCGGCTGGTACAAGCTCTTCCCAACTTCCTCCATGGTGGATCCCACTACAGGCCCGCTCCTGCGTCAGTCCTCACAGCTTTCCCTGGAGAGCACAGTGGGACCCTGCTGTGACAGGTCTTAGTGAGTAAGGAAGGGGGAACTGCTTTTGTTTTTTAAACATGCTGTCAAGGTTTTGTTTGCTGGAACTCTGACCTCAAGCGCAATGCATGTTCAATCAGTTCTTGTGGAGCTGGAAGAGGAGGATAAACCAGTGACCTTAGACAGAAGACGAGGGGGAGGGCACTGTGTCCTCTCCGTCCGAGGAGGAGGTGCCGTGGGGCATGAGTCCTAGTTGTCAAATTAGACATACACCTCTTGTTTCACTTCTCTCGCTGTCATTCTTGGACCCTTGTTTCAGATCAGTATTAACCCTGGAAAGTTGCAGTGTTTGGAAGAATTTGGGGGGAAGTAAGGAAGGAATTTTTCTCAACTGTGCATATTAGAAATTTCTAATACAGATTCTTTCATGAGAAAGTACCTGAAAAATTCAGAGGTTAATGTCTGGCCTAAAAAGAGAAGGAGCAGAAAGTCTAAGGGGAAGCATTAGGGTTTTTATAAGGTCTTTCTTTTTGAAAGGAAGAAAAGGAAAGAAACCTGCAACTCTTTCTTTAGGATCAGTTCCCTGTCACTGAGTCATGTTAGCTGTACCACTGTCATTGCTGTGTTTTCAAACTGTGCCAAATTACCAGCAAGTGTCTTTACTGCATTACGTATTTAACACTGCTGATGAAGCAAACTTGGTGAGAGAACAAGTAGCGCCTACTTAGACCAGACAGTTTAAACAGAGTTCAAGTTTAGCAGGATAATTAACTGCAATTTTGCTCAGAAAAAAACCACCAAACCCACTAGGAGTGGGAGCTGAACATTAGAGTTGCAGCTTGAGATGTTTTGTATTGTCAGACAGAACATTCTACAATTTACTGCCCCCCCACCCCTCCCTTGCTGTGCATCCTTCAGTCATGATGTCTTCTATCTCCTGCTTTCCCTCCATCTCCTTTGTACTGGTACATATCTGCTGGAGATGCTGCCCTTCCTGTTGTGCTGTGCACTGACCTGAAACAGGACTGTTTTATTCTGCCATGGGAGAGGAAATTGGAGCTTCTGGGGGTGCAGAAGAAAGAAACCTCAGTTTGTCGTCTCAGAAGATGCTGGAGAGCACGTAACCTCCCTTGTGGTGGAGAGGGGGGCAGTCTCAGTAGTACACAGACATTGTCAAGTGTCCTGCAAGAGGAGATGTGATCCCCAAAATACAGAGAGGCAGTGAGTGAGGAATCTGACGACACAGTGGTCACAGCATGTATGTTCTGTTCATTAAAGTGCAACACTAACTGTGAACAAGTCTTGTAGTTCCAGCCAGTCAAGCACATTCTCTGAGCTGCTGAGCTGTGGCAGCTGTTGCCAGCAGAGCCACGTGCTGGAGGAAGTGCATTAGATCCTTCCAACAATTAAATTACCCAAAATCACAGAGAATCTCTGAAGATTTTTCTGTTGATAGTTCTGTTTTGGCTGGGTTTTGTCTTAGTTCCTAATGAGGATTTGATGACTGCTGTCCCAGAATAAATAAGCTTTTGGAGGTATTTTACTTTGTGATTTAAAAGTGAAGGTCCCATGTCACGTGTAGGAATGAGCAGGTTCTTGAGCTGCCATAGAGAAACATTGAGCATTTATTTCTGCATGTGGACCTCAGCTTTATTAGAATAAAAGCATGAGTGTTGAGTGGATGGTAAAAGCAGTTACTTTTGGTCCTAGCTTGTCTATGGCATTTTAAATTATTTTGAGATAAATTACAGGATAGATGCAAAAATTATAGGCCTTACAATAATCTGTAAAAAATTATATAATATAAAGGAGAGGGAAGGAGGACAAGGGACATAGAATGACCAGTTTTTTGAGTCGTCAGTGGCAAAAGCCTCAACATTTCAGATAAATCTCTTGATTTCCTTGATCAAATATGTCTTTGGCCTCTCACTAATTATTTTTTCTAATTGTATTAGACAATTTCTATATATTAGCTGAAGAAAGTTTGTTGCATGCTGGTCAAACTATGTTGTGGCGCTCATTTTTATTTTTTTTTTTAAAAAGAAAGCACATTTACTGTAATTCAAGTCAGCATCTTTTCCTCTTGGTATGTAGTGAGTACTAGGCAATATTGTACAATATGTGTATGAAGTAGAATAGATAAGGTAGATTTAGTGGTTTGTAGCACTGGATCTTTTAATAACTATGACTTTAAAAGGACTGTGGGGAGCTCCAGGTACATGCCAGACCTGGCAGCTGAGGAACAGGGCTTCTGTCCTAAGTTATGCTGAAACCTTTGTTATCAGTACTTAGTTTGGACATAATCTGCCAGTAAGAGCTAAGTTAATCCTGGGTTTCCTGTGTCCAGTAAGATGAATGCGGTGTTTTTGCAGTCTTTAGTAGGGAGTAGGAGACTATACATGCCAAAAATATTCCTCCAGAAAACTTTGTTTAATGACTGTCTGTCAAAAAACTCGGTTCCTGTTTGCCTGGCAGATGCAACGTGTCTCTGTATCCTGCCCCTCCAAAAGCTCTGCAGGCTCAGTGATGATCAGTTTAGTTACCATAAGACTCCATAACATTGAGGACTATCTGGTTTTAATCACAATAAAAGGTCACTGTCAGGGTAAAATATAGAAGTTACAGTTCCAGTTGTGTTATTTTTGTTAACGTCTCCAATTCTGTAATTTGGAGGCAGTTTAACAGTGTGCTCCATCCTGTTTTCTTCTGCATTTTTCACGTGGTTGATTGTGGTCCAGTGGTTCTTGCTTTTGTTTTACTTCCAAGTCCTGTTTCTCCCAAGTAAGTGAACGTTGCCATCCCTGGCTGCCACACACAGCACAGTCACATGAACTGGTGAGAGCAGGTAACTTTCCTTCATAAAGCAGACTCACAGCAGCCCTCCTGGGAATGCCCACGGGACACAGAGTGAGGCCAGGACAGTTGCATGGTACCCTAAAGTCTAAATTCTTGCTTCGCTCATACCCATGATTCCTGCACTGACTATGGTGTATTGTAGTCAAAAAAGAGCTCTTCTAGTTATCCATTGATTTAAGCCTCCCAGTACAGCATCCAAGACAAGTCTCAGACTTGGAATAGCTTATTTTTATAAAGTCTAAATCCCTTTTTTCCCCAGAAATTTGCCTGGCTGGTTTCTGTTTGAGGTGGTGTGTTATGACAGTTGGGTTTACCAGTGTGCTTGTGTACAAAGCAGCGATTTGCCAGTGTGATGAGCAACTGAAAATTGAACTTTGGTTCCCTTTGCAAGTCCTGGCTGAGTCTTTTCCTGTGCCTGAGTCTCACTGTTAGTTATAGTCAGAGAGGGGGCAGAGAGGAATAGCAGGAGACTTAAAAGAAAAAAAGGCATCATAGTACTTTTGGTCTGTGAGCAATGATGAGGGATGAGACTGAGGAGAGACAAATACCTGCCCAGCTCAGGGTTGTGCATGAACTACTACATTGTAATGGTAATGGGAGGACTGCTGGCCAAAAAAATCATGAAGAGCCAATCCCTAAATGTTACCTGCATTAGTATTCCAATGGAAAACAAATCCTGATGCTGAGAGCAGAATGATCTCTCCCCAGTGGGAATCCCCTGCACACAGAGAGAGCAGCCTCACATATGGCTTTGCCCTCTTTGGGCTCTGAGCAAAAAGCAGCTGTGGCTGGTCCTGGTTTGGTCAGGCAAAAAAAATGTGATATTTTCCCAGTCTCCTGGTGTTTCTTTCCCTTTGTCCCATCATAGCTGGGATGCCACAGAGGCAGCACAAGGTTCTCACTCTGCAGGTCAATCCATGGATTCTCCTCCTGCAGCCTGAGCAATGTGGGCACTTGTGTCTGTGGGCCAGGTGACTTTGTTTTTCCAAGTGCATCCCTACTTCTTGGCCATGGATTGTTTCAAAGGACATTGCAGAATTCTTTGCTTCGAATGAAAATATATATTTATTGTTCCTAGCTACCAGATCCTTTATCAATGTACTGTTCTAAATTTGCAGGTCTTCTGGAGTATGAATATCACAAGTTCCTGTAAAGGAGCTGTTTTTAAGATGTTGAGGCAGTTAACAGAATCTCAACCTAAGCATGTTTAGTAATGTTTAGACAGCAAGACAACTTTTTTATGAAACTCATTTTAATTTAGTTTATTACATGCTGTTGGTAATATTTTAAAACAGGAAAAATATTTTTCTTTAAAGACAAAATATGTATGTTTTTTAACAGGTAACATAATTTAGTGTTTTCAAAAATGTTTGATGTTCTTGGTATGAAGTTTACTCATTCTTTTGATTTCTATGTTCCTTGTTATATTTTATCAACTTTTTTCCAAAAGAAAAGAGGCATATGTAAATAAACACCAGAAAAGAGTCCTATAAGAAATTCTGTTCAAACTGGCCATAAAATTATTAGTAAATATTTGTTATCGTTCATTAACTCTCAGCTACTTTGTTGAAAGAATTGATGTTGTATTTTCAAGATGAGAACTACTTAGCTAGTTTTGTCATAATCCTGTACTCTGTATAAAAATCTTTTTATAAAGAAAGTCTAATAGGCTACCAAGCAATAATATATTCCATTTGGTGTGCACAGATTGTGACTTGCAGGCTGTAGTACATATTGTTGATACAGTTTATAATTGTCTTCAATCTCAACGACATCACTTTCGAAAAAGCTCCATATTAACTTTGATTGTAAGAAAACAAAGACTGGGCTGTTGCCTTGTGAGATATATTCATTCTATAGACTTCTCTGTGAGTGTCTGTGCCCATCGACATGAGATCTCTCTTAGGTGAAGAATGAAATGGCTGTAGGTGACTTCTTACTACAGAGGTAAAAAATAGTTTCAGTATAAACTTTATGACTGTTTCAATCTCCTGGTTTTTCTTAGGCTATCTAGTATTTGTAACTCGACGAGATTGGTTCCCACTGCCACCGTAGCCCTGATAAAGCAAAAAAGCCTTTGCACTCTGGGGCCACATGAGTTCTGCCTGACAGCTGCCTATTTCCCTTGAGATACCAGGGGCAAGCTAAAGGGAGGTTTTTTTCAGGGCAGCAGGTTGGGCTGCTCTTCTTTAAAGGCTTTGTGGGTTATTTTGTCCATTTCATAGGTGGTATTTGTCCATTTTGTTAGAAAATTCCACCCAAGGCAGAGAGATTGCACCTTCGCAGAGGATCACGGGGGACAAAGGTGTAAAACAGGCACAGGCTGTTCCGTGCCATTCTCCAGAAGTTCACTAGTGCTGGGCTCATCTAAAGATTTTTCCAAAGTGGCAGGATCAGAATATTGGATTTTTAAGTCAGCTCCATCATTGATGCAGTGCATAGAATAAAACAGCTTCAAAACAACACGCCAGTCCATTGCCTGTGGATTCCTTGCAGCATTTCCCATAGGACAAGTCTCCATGTTGTTCTCAAGACTGCCAGACTGCTGGCTGTGCAGGCAGCAGGTCCCAGTGGTGCTGGGAGCCTGGAGGAATGATGGGAGAATTCCTGTTTTTTGTGAAATGCTTTGAGGAGAGAGAGACGTGTAAATGCAAAGTGCCATCACTAGATGAGTCCAGGGCATATTGAAACCTAGAGGCGAGCATCTAAAATGAAATTGCAGCTACCAAATTCGAGCCAAACATTTGGAAAAGGGGCTGATCAGTGAAAGGCTTTTTGTATTTTTTCCATGCACACCGAGGTGTGTGTGTGTGAGAATATGTTAATTCCCCAGGGAGTTTGCAAGTGATTAGGTGTTCTCAAAACGTGGCTGATGAGTTTTCCACTCACACTGCCAGACTCCCCTGCTCAGTGGCCACATCCCAGTGACCAAGCAGCCACACATCCATCCCCAGCTGCTCGTCCACAACAGCAGCATCACAATCATTCCTGGGGAACCTTGAGCTCTTCTCACAGTGCGGACACACTCTGCCCTGCCTTCCCCATGGTAGCTGCTCTTACCCTCGTGGAGGAGAGGAACCCTGGAGAGTTTCTTGTAGCACTTGGCTCTTTGCACTTTAGAGGCTGAAAACAGAAGGACCCTGCACCAGCCCTTTCCAGAGCACCAGCAAACACAGGTGACAACCCAACAACTTTCCCTTCATGACTTTCCAGTAGCTCAAATGGCAGCCAAAGCTGTGTTGTTAAGCCCTGCTCAGCCAGGTCAGTAACACAGCCTTGGCATTTACATTCTGGCCCCCAGTGCTGGGCAGGGCAGGGCTGTGTCTGGCAAAAGGGCCGTGAGGGCACAGCCTTGAGTTCTGCTCCCTCAGTGTGATGGGGGCATAAGCAACCCAAGGGAAGGATCCAGGCACACCTGCTGAAGCCATCCCATAAAAAACCATAGGATGGTTTTTGTAGTTGCTTGGGCACCACATGTTGGAATAGCTGCTCCAGGTCCCACTAAAAGCCAGCCTGGAGCTTTAAATCCTGCAGCAGTTTTTTTCTTTGGGGCTGTTGCTCTGTACCCAGTGCTGCACACTGGTCTCTGCTTTGGTGATTCCATCTCCTCAACCTGGAGCTGATTTTGGCTTTGAAGCAAGGTAAAGTGAGATTTGGAGAATGAATCCAAGGCACAATTCCCCCAGCTCACCACGCTGGGCTTGCCTTCCTCCTGCTTCCTGCAGGCTGTTCTTGCGCCAGGTGGAAAGGGCATCCCGGGAAAGCAGTGCCTCCCCCAAGACCCCCTCATGCAGCACTGCCATGGCCTGCCACCCACCAGGGATGCCCGTGCCCTGCCCACGTTTTGTGGCAGTCCCAGGTCCAAACCACAGGGGGTCGGTCCTTCCTTTCCCATCCTTGGAAGGAGCTAGGGGTCTTCTGCAGGGACTCCACAGCCCAGGCAGGAGGGATGTGCCATGCGCCAGCGAGATGGGGACGGAGCTGCCTCTGTGCTGCCCGGGGAGAAGGAGCTCCCAGCTGGCTTTCCTCCAGGTTCCCTTTGCTTTCCCCAGGACCCTCTGCTCCTTACATGGGTTCCCCCTTCCCTCTTGATATGAGGCCTTATTCCAACCCGAGGGGATGAGGCTGCCCACAGCATCTCTTTGCACTGATGCATCCTTCCCACGCTGCCCGCTGGGAGCCCTGGGGCGGTGCAGCAGAGCTGGCCTCTGCTCAGGGATGGGGCCACCCCCAGCCCATCCACACTCCCACCTCCCCACATGACCACACTGGAGCTCTGCCTCATTCCTTGCCCCCCCACCAGGGCCTGGCCACTGTAGGAAAATCTGCTTTCATGGGTTAAACCTTCTTACTTCAATAATTGCTTCACAAAACCCAATAGCTTCGCAGGGGCACTACACTCCTCTTGCCTTTGCGTAGGAGTGGGGGCAGCTGATGTGCCTCTTCTTTTGGCCTCTGTAACCCTCTCCAAAACTTTTTGGGAGGTTTTTAACATCATCTGGTGAGACGTAATCTCCGTGGAGCCAGAGGGAACACAGGCAATGGAGCTGGGCAGCCTGCTTGCCCCGGTGGCAAGTCGCTTGGGAGGTGCGTGGGCTGCCTTGGGTGGAAGGTGGGACACGTCCCGGCAGCGCCGGTGGGACGCCGGCCACTCGTCTGTAGTCAGGAGAGGATTCTGCTATACTTTTATCCTGTCTGTAGGTTTTATTCAGACAATATGTAATGATTGAGTGATTTACAATTCAGTGTTAAGCTAATGAAAACGTTGATAATGGTGATAATAAAACCTTTCTTTTTCCTACTGTGTGTTGGAGGTTTTTTGTGGAGTGTCTCTGCCCCCTTGGTTGCCACCACCCTGATCTTCAATGTGATTTCAACTGGCCCCTCCCTTCTCCGTGTGCCTACAGGGTATGAGAGCAGCTCAGCCTGGTGTGTCCCGGGCTCCTTCTCTGTGGAAAGGCCCTCACTTCAGCTCCTGCAGTGAATCCCAGCTTCAAACCCTGTGACACTTCCAGATGTAATTTAGCCATGGGCCTCTCCAGGCACAGAGTTGAACTTGCTCCCAGCTGTGCTCTGCTCACCATCCCAGTCCAAAGCCACCTGCTCCTCCTGTTTTCTTTCCAAGACCCCTCATGGTCAGCACTGGCCATTCAAGGGTGATTTTGAAACCACAAAGAGGAAGACTCAGGTGGCAGATAAAATTACCCCTGCCCTAGGCTGTTGGGAGTACTGAGTCAGTGTGGGTGCAGGGGAGCCTGAGGATCCTTGGGGAAGGAGACCCTTGTACATTACTGGGTGTGCAGCAGCTCCTGGTCCTGGATGGCCTTTGTTAGCCCTTAGGTGGGAAGTGTTTGGGGGCTCCTGCAGGAGTCTGTGGGAGGAGATAGTAAGAATCGGCAGTCTTACCTGGGGAGCCACCACAAGCCCTTTTTGCCATATGAGAGTAACAGGGGATCACAAGTCATAGGGCACTGAGAATTTCTTAAAGGTTTTTCTCATGTCTCCACATCCCTCTGCAGGTCATCAAGGCAGGACTGAGGTGCAGCTTCTCACCTGCCACAGCTACAGCCCCTGAGGGAGGAGTGGTGGAAGGAAGAGGAGGAGGATTTTTTAGCAGTGAGAGCATCTGAGGGCAGCCCAGCCCAGCTTAGCCCGAGGGATGAATGGCACTTCCCTCCCTCAGACCATCACCAGCTTCCAAAGCAGGAGTGGGCTCAGGCAGTCATGAAGCAGCCAGGCTCCTCAGCAGTGCTGCCTGGAAGCTCAGGCCATGTGGAACCAGCAACAACCTGAGTGTGTGCCCCACTTTGTGTGCCATCACCTCCTCCCCAGCGCTGTCCTCCACGGTGCAGGTCTCACACCACCAGCCCAGCCCCACTGCCTCTGCTGGGCTTTGCCTTTGCATCACGGGCTGTGTGACATGAGCACGGAGCCACCAAGCACGGGCAGCACCAGGCTGAATGCAGAGGGAGAGTGCAAAGCTGGCTCAGCCTCTGTTTTGGGGATGTTCTCCTGCTCCCAGCTCCCTAAGAGGTGGGGTTCACCAGGGCAATGCCATGCAGGCTCTGATTTGTGCATAAATTCAAGAGCGGCTTCTTTCCACGAGGGTGGATGAGGGTGAGAGGTGCTGGCTTCATCTTGGCCACTGGGATGGTGTCCCAGGTTCAACATGGAAAAAGGGAGATTTCCATCTGCTGCCCAGCTCTGATGGCAAAGGCGCCACGTAACAGCCAAACCTCGGGCTGACAGCCTTGGGGAGGGTGGGGATGGCACATGGCAACAAAGGGACTGAGCTGGTGGGATCAGCATGAAGTGACACCACTGAGGAACTCACAAGCCCATGGAAGTCTTGTTTTTAAGCCTGTTTTACATGGTCACAGCTCGCTTTCTGCCCTCTCCACCCTCTTTAAACCAAGGCTCACCCTGCTGGTCCAGATCTGGGGCCACTGGTGCAAAGCCAGGCAGCTGCTGGGCCCCTGGGGTTTGGACACACCCCTGTGCTCCTTCTCCTGACAAATAACCAACAACCACCAGCTGGATTCAATTTTTATTAAGCTGCCACTCAGAACAAAAGGGGAGAGAGCAAAGCCTGCCCTGAGACCTTCCCAGTGCTGGCACTCTGCATGCCTTCCCCATCAAGAGAATTGGATTTTCCTCCAAGAAAACCCCCTCAGAGGATATTTTCGATAGAACAAAGAGTGAGAATGTCCCTTTACTGGGAAAAGAAAAAAAAAAAGTGAAACGAAGCTCCTATTGCTGTCAGAGCCTAGTCCTGCTTTCCTGCATAGGAGACAGGATGGACAAAGGCCACCAGCTGGAAAGAGCCTCTCAGGTGTGGCTGTGTGGGTATCACATCCCACATGGGGATGCACATGGAGATGGGGTCAGCCCCCTCAGATGACCCCAGCAGCAACAAGCACAAACCCATGGGCTTGTAGGGACTGGGAGGAGGGGAGGAGCTGGCACATCTGCTGGGCTTCCAGCTGGAGGAAAAGTAGGGAAAACGGGTAATTTTAGCTAAAAAAAGCCTTCTCAAGGCCAAGCCCTTTGCAGGTGACTGTGGTTCAGGAAGGCTCTCCCCGGGGCTGCCCTTGGCACAGTGTAGGCTCAGCAGAGGAGGGCTGGGGCTGGGTGGGACTGCAGGAGTTCAGCTTCACCTGTGAGTGGGACACAGCAACCCATCAGCCAGCTCAGCCAGGAGGACCTACCAGTGCAGGAAGGTGTAAGAGGTAAGGTGTGCTGGTGGGCAAGTGGGTAAGTGCATGGGCCTCCAGCTTCCAAAAGCACTGAGCCAGCCACAAACCTGAGCTCAGACCCAGACGACTGGTCATGGGACATGCAGCTCCATGAAGCCAGCCCCATGTGCTGCAGGACTGCAGCCCATTCCCTCCTGCCCACCTCTGCCTGCCCACCCACCAGCTGCAAATCTGCTGCATGGCACTGACTTACCTGCACCCAAACAGCATCAGCAAACAACTTCAAGGTCCCCAGCCCTGCAGGGCTCACTCACATGGGCTTTGCTTTTGATACTCTCAGCAAATGCAACCCAGCCCATGGAGCAAGAGCCATGTGCTGGCAGCAACCACAGCCAAAGTTCAGCAGGGTAGGAAAGCAGCAATGCACCCTTTGGGGAACAGGGAGGTGGGAAAGCAAACCTACAGCTCACCAGGCTTCACATCAAGGGGGCTCTTGCCAGACCCAAATGCTTGAACCTACTTGGGAGGAAAAAGCAAAGAAAAACTAACAAATGTCATTCAGTGCCTGCAAAAAAAGGAGTAATTATTTCTCAACAGGGTTTAAAGGCTCCTGCTGGACCCTGCATGGGGCTGGCTGCCATCTGAAAGGGGAGAGGAACAGAAGGAATGAGAAAGTAAGAAGAACTTGACATCTCTGTTCTTAATTTATCATGATAGTAAGACTGGAGCGCTGAGAACAGCTCGGCACGCGCTCCTAGATGGATTTCCTCCGCAGCCGGGGGTGCTGCCGGCAGCGAGGGCTGTTGGATGATAAAGTGCTCCCCGGAGAAGAGCCGGTCTGGCCCCGTGTGCTCAGGGACACCTCGTCGATTTTGTAGGAAATGGAGTTGTAATACACAGGGTTGGTGTGGCAGCTCAGGGTCTCGGGGTGGGAGGGCACGGGGCTGCTGCACACCTGGGGTCTGTAGCACAGGCACGTGCAGAAGGAGGGCACCGCGGCCGCCGAGGTGGCCGACTGGCGCCGCTGCCTCTCCGCGTCCTCCTGGATCAGTGGGATCAGGTTCATCTGGCTCGTCCTGTCCTCCACAGGGAGAAAAATGGCATTGCTGCTCCGGCTGTCCTCTTTTGGCTTGAGGTGGATGTTGTTCCGGGCTCTCCTCAGCGAGGCTCGCTCCTCGGCGTCCCGCCGCTCGTCCTCCGAGTTCATGGTCAGGAACCGCAGCACCACCAGGTTGAGGAAGGCGCCGATGACGGTCAGGCCCACCAGGATGTACATGAAGCTGAAAGCCACGTACGGGGGCTTCTTCTGCAAAGCCTCGTTCTTCTGCAGAGCCACAAAGTCTCCAAAGCCAATAGTGGTCAAGGTTATGAAGCAGTAGTAATAGGCATGAAAGAAAGTCCAGCCCTCGAAATAAGAGAAGGCTGCGGCGCCGATGCACAGGGTGCCCATGCAGGACAGAAAGCCCACTAGGACCATGTTCTCCATGGAGACATGGGTTGTCCTCATGCCCAGACACTTCTTGATCTTCTTGAGCAGCAGCCGCACAACGGTGTTCATGCGCTCCCCCAGGCTCTGGAACATGACCAGTGTCAGGGGGATACCCAGGATGGCATAGAACATGCAGAAAACTTTGCCAGCATCCGTGCCCGGGGCAGCGTGTCCATAGCCTGTGAAGGGAAGAGGAAAAGTGGTGTCAGGTCCTCACTGAGGTTTCCAGCAAGGTTGCCCTGGGACCAAGAGGAGCAGTAGGAGAATGGGGGGAAAACGGGAAGTGACTCAGTAACAGATCTGCAGGCAATGCTAATGGGACTGCACGATGCCACATCCTTTGGGATGATGGTGCATCACAGTATCATATAGGTGGAACCTCATTTGGCCTCTAAAGAGAGAAGGTACCCCCATGATAGGCCCTGAGCTTGTCAAAGAGGCCAGGAGGAGCCCTAGAGCTGGACTGGGGTCTGCAAGCCTCCTGCAGCTCACAAACAATTCAGAAGCCAAGATGCTGTGCCAGTGCAAGGTGTGTGGGGTAACCCGAACCCCACTGCGAGGGTGAACGGAGCCTGTGCAGGATGCTGAGACCAACAGTGCCAGGTCACCCTGTGGGAAAGTACACACACAGCCAGGACTGTCCACAACTGCCCCTGCAGGGGCATCAACACCTGCCCTGGCACTTGCTCCTGCTCCTCCAGAGCACTCCAGCATCACATGAACCTTTGACTCATGGCTATACAAGCACTTGCTGCATGACCCTGTTGAACAGGACCTATAGAGGCAGTCCCTGCAGAAGCAGCTAAGTCTGGGAGGAGTTCCACAGAGACACTCTGGATTTACTCCAGTGTCACTGAGACCTGAATTACACCTGGACTGTTGGAGAGGAGCAGTTGTGCTGTTTTAGATGCAGAGAAGTATTTATGCCACCACAGCCCTGTCAGCCCTTGTCCCGGGGACAAGGAGCTCAAGGAGGACAAGGTTCGCCTTGAATGCCTTCTGAGATTTAATTTCCCCACCCTGGTCCAAGTTCCAGAGCTGTGATTCAAGGACACACACGATTATACTGTGAGGCATAATGAGGCATTTGTTGCAATCTTCCGGGCTCCAGAGATTCTGTGCCCACCTCAATTACAGCAGCTTAACAGAAATCGGTGGCCCTTGACCTCGGTGGATGAGCAACAAACTCAGTGCCAGGGAGTCACATGACGTGGGGAGTAACAGCATCCAAAGGCATCCGTGCCTTTCTTTTGAGTTTCTTTTACAAGAAACTACCAGGACCATAAACTTCCCTTCTGAAGGTGCCTGCAGAACAGCACTGGCTCCTTCCTGCACTCCTAATGGGCCTTTCACAAACAGCTATTTATATTTTCTTTTTTTTTGCAGAAATTCGTATGACTTTTGCACAGAGAGGACACCCTCTTGTTAATTCTCAGTCTTACTCTAATCTGTGACTTGGCTTCACCTCTGTCCTTGCTGCCAATAGATTTCCAGGGCTTTTATGGAAGCTGACAGCATGCAGTGATGGGATGACCAGTCCACGTTATCCCAAACTCTGGAGCACACGTCCTGCTCCAGGAAACAGGGACAGGGCTGAGGGGCTGAGGACAGTGCTATCCTCCACAATGCTGTGTTCTGAACTGTGAGCAGGCAGGACGGGACCAGCCTCTAATTGCTTCATCTCTTCACAAACCCACACAATCAAAAATGATGAACTTAATGCCTGCACGCCACATTTCACAGACCACAGAGCAGACAGGAGACTGTACTGGCAAAAAAACCCAGTCAGATCCAAGCTTAATAACCGAGTGCAATTACCAGGTCCCAGGCTACAAGATAATACAATGACAGCAATGAGGAGGTAAATATAATGATCCAGAAGAGCAGTAAGTGGAAAAACAGTTGTTATACCCTGAGAGACTGTTGAAAGAGCGCTTGACTGATGCTTTCAAAATGACAAAGGGAATTAGAGTAAACACAGTTACATTAACGTTAAAACTGAGATTTGGAGCACAGCCCAATATAAAGAGGTCTGACATGCCAGTGTTTTAGAAATATGGCACCTGGGCTGAAATTATTTATCGCACAGGGCGTGTGATAAGTGTAGCCATTGTTTGTCACAGCCAACAGGAAAATCATGTAAATGAAGCTATAACTTGTCAGGCAGCGATGGAGATTTTTACTGAAGCCATTCATCCTTTCCCTCCTGCTGGGGCCTGACCTGAACCGTGTCCTGAGCGCACTGCTGTTTGCTTGCCACGTGTGTTCCCAGCTGCACAAACCCCATCCCGTGGGAGCACATGGAGACCCCAGGCAGGGCCTGCAGGGCATCTGCCCCTCTGCCACCTCTTGTCCTCTGGTACACAGTGCAGTTGATCCCACCAGCCCCTGTCCTGAGTGATGATGCTTTCAGCCACCAGAGGTATTTCACCCTTCCCAAGCCCTTTGGTAAGGCTGAGTCCTGTCCTGCAGATGAGGTGGCTGCTGGCTGTGGCAGGGCAGGATTTGGCCTCAGAATTCCTGCCTCCAAACACGCCTGCTGACTGAAATCCCAGCACAAGCAGTGACATGAGCACAGGATCCCTTGCCTGTCTACCCCCACGGGATGCTCAGGGTGCAAGGATTAATCAAGATGGATTAATTAAACAGAGTTAAATTCCCATGTGGCTAATCTCACCTAGAATTAAGGGAACCCTCAATCAATTTAGTTTCATTCTCTTGCAAAATTGAAGGCACTGGGCTCTCGGATGGGTGAGTGTGTCTGCGTGGGAGTTTAATGTGATTCAATCATTCCCCTCCAGGCTGACACCCATCTCTCTGCAGGTTCCCGCGCAGGCAGTGTGAGAGGCAGCGGCTGGTGGCTCTTTTGGCTCCCTGGAGCTGGTCTCACACAGCCAAACATCCGGAGTTTTGAGCTGGCAAAGGAGCCAACAGTTCTTGCCCGGCTCGCTGGCTGCAGCCCCGTGCAGGGGACAGACGTGGCCCTCATCTCTGCCAACTTTGGCAGCTGCCTGCCCCGAAGGTTCCTGCAGATGCTCCACGAGCCGCTGCCTCCCTCGGACAACATCATGTCTCGTGGCCCCAGCCACAGCAGCATCCCTGGCACCCCCAAAACTGGGTTGCCCCAGCCTGCCCATGGGTCGCCTCTCCCAGCTCCAGGCACTGGAGGTCTCACAGGGTCAGCTCCAGGGTGGCCTGAAGGGATGTCCCAGCCTTGTGAGGACGAGACCTGCCTCCACCATGCAGGCACTCCCCAGGCTGTCCTGGAGCTCCCGGGGGGTACGGGAGGTGCAGGGATGTAGGAGAATGGAGTGCAGGGAGGTCGCGATGGAGGGGCATGGGATGCAGGGGTATGGAGATGGGATGCAGGGATGGAGGGACATGAGGTACAGGAGGTTGGGGATGGAGGGAGATGGGATGCAGGGATGGAGGGACACTGGGTGTCGGGAGATGGGGATGGAGGGACACGGGATACCAGGGTGTTGGGGATGAAGGGATGCAGGGATGGAGGGACACCGGGTGTCGGGAGGTGGGGATGGAGGGACACGGGGCGCAGAGTGTTGGGGATGGAGGGATGCCGCGGGCGCCGGCCGGGCTGCCCGCACTCACCGATGGTGGTGATGACCGTGATGGCGAAGTAGAAGGAGCCGNCCGCCCGCGGCTCAGCGCGCACCGAGCGCCGGGCACCGCGCAGCGCCGCCTGCGGGCACGGGCACGGGCACCGACCCCTGCGGGCATCCCGCACCGACCGCTGCGAGCATCCCGCACCGACCCCTGCGAGCATCCCGCACTGACCCCTGCGGGCATCCCGCACAGATCCCTGCGAGCATCCCGCACCGACCCCCGCGATCATCCCGCACCGACACCCGCGGGCATCCCGCACCTACCCTGAGCGCATCCCGCACCGACCCTTGCGGGCATCCNATGGGGATGGAGGGACACGGGATACCAGGGTGTTGGGGATGAAGGGATGCAGGGATGGAGGGACACCGGGTGTCGGGAGGTGGGGATGGAGGGACACGGGGCGCAGAGTGTTGGGGATGGAGGGATGCCGCGGGCGCCGGCCGGGCTGCCCGCACTCACCGATGGTGGTGATGACCGTGATGGCGAAGTAGAAGGAGCCGGCGAACTTCCACTGGCGGCCGGCTCGGGGCGCCTCGGCCTGCAGCACCAGCCGCTCCAGCTCCCGGTAATCGTCGGCGGAGAAGCGGTACTTTCTCCGCAGCTCCCCGCGCTTCTGCTCCAGCAGCCGCTTGCGGCCGCTCTCCGCCTCCGACTCCAGCGCATCGAAGACGGCGGCGCCCACCAGCAGGTAGGAGAAGATGCAGAGGATGAGCGCGGCCGTGCGCAGGTTCTGCCGCTTCAT
>VXBX01000892.1:109762-144388 GCA_013400415.1 Scytalopus superciliaris
CCCGCACCAACACCCGCGGGCATCCCGCACCTACCCTGAGGGCATCCCGCACCGACCACTGCGGGCATCCTGCACCTGCCCCTGCGGGCATTCCGCATAGACCCCTGCGGGCACCGGGCACTGGGTCCGTGGGCACCACCCGCTTCAGTCACTGGCTCGCATTCACACCAAGGCTGGCTCCTGTTTGCCCCAAGCCCTCCCTGCCTGGCACCCTGGGCAGAGCTGGCAGCCCCGGTGAGCCCTAGTGAGGCCGCGGTTTATCCCGTGCCGGTGACTCTGGTAACAGCCCTGTCCCCCAGAGATGCCCCTGGCTGTGTACACCCACACTAGAGGGTGCCAGCACCCTCACTGCCTGCCCTCCTGGCAGCAGGGGCTTTTGGGGCTGTGTTGATGTCCCGAAGTACCCTGCAGTGCCATCCCTGTGCAGGCAGCCCTTGCTCCTGCTGCTCTTGCTACTCCGGGCAGGGAGGTGCCACTTCACACCCACGGCCCTGAGGAACACTGTTACCTGTGTTACCTGTGTTATCTATCTGTGTTACCCAGGTTATCTATCTGTGTTATCTATCTGTGTTACCCAGGTTATCTGTTTGTGTTATCTATCTGTGTTACCTATTTGTGTTATCTGTCCGTGTCATCTGCGTCATCTCTGCTTTTCCCAGCCGGTCACCAGAGCAGACAGTCTGGCTTGTTTTGTCCAGTGCTGTTTTAAGAGGGCAGTAAGGAACAAAATAACCAGGTTCAGGGTTTCTGCTGCTTTCTTTGGCACGTTGATGAGAAGCTGCAGGCACAGGGGGCGTGGGGTCTGTCAGCCCTGTGTTGGTGTGAGGGGCAGCAAGTGCAGCCTCCTCACACTGATGGACTGTGGACAGCACAGGTCAGCTCTGAGGAGTGGGGGAATTGGCTGTGGTAGGAGGCAGAGCCCACAGAATGAAGACCCTGTTTGCCATTCTTGGTTTCCATAGCTTTTATGTAACTCTTATACTTCACTTTTAAAAATAGAAAGATACTTCTGAGTTGTGTGTTGCAGGAGATAGTATCTTGTTCAAGAAATAAACTCTCCTTTTGGCTGGGAATAAAACAAACAAGTAAGAAAACCAATGAGGCTTACATCCCTCTTCATCCATCTTGCTTCTCTCTCTGGACAGGACAAGATGCTTTGGGCTTTAATTGAAGGAATGGAGGTTTGCATTGGACATAAGAAACACTTTTTAACCATGAAGACAGTGAAACACTGGAACAGACTGCTGGGGGAGATTGTGGCACCCTGTCACTGGAAGAGTTTAAAAATAAGATAAGCAGATGTCTGGGTGCCTGCTGAAAATTGTCTGTGTACAGCAGATGCTCTCCTGAAGCAGGGCATGACTCAGTGCCCTACTAGAGCGGGCTGGAACCCTGTCCTCAGCATTTCTGTGGCCAGTGCAAGGGACACAGTGGCTTTTCCTACTGTAATTGTGAACTCTTTTTCACCCTGGCCATTTGCCACTTCCCTCCTCCTTGCCGAGTGTCCGTGCCAGCACCATTAGTGAAAGTTGTTATTGGAGAAAAAATAGACACCACCATCCATCAGCAGCAGCACAAGCTGTCAACTTTGCTGCTCGACATCGCAGCACTTTCAGCCTCCTAAATCATACAGCACAGCCTCCACTGGAGGAATGTGTCTGGTTTGTGTTCTCTGTGCTGTGTTGGCAGCCCTGCTAAGGGGGCCTGGGGTGCTGTCAAACCTCCAGACCCAGAGATGTGTGGGGGCCGCCTGCTCGAGAAGACACACTTCACCTGCTGCTGGTAATCTTTTCCACTGGTCAGCAGTGACATCCCATCCTGAAGACGGGACCCAGGGCTGCTAACTGAGCTCCTATTGGTTCCATTACAGAGGAAAGAGACCTTATGGTGATCACATCACTGAGTGTCTTTACACACATCTTTTAGGAGGAGTGCTGGAGCCTCAAGTGCCTTACAGGTCAAATTCTGGGGTCCCCAGGTAATATTTGAAGTGTAAAGATGATGCTGTAGCCTGTTATTCAAAGCCATCTGCTCTGTGCAGATGTTAGGCCAACATGCCCTTATAGATTCCAGCATGGAAAACCCTGGGAGATGTTCTCTACCCGTGGGTGACAATAGGCACAGTTTCCTTTAGCAGCAGCATCAGTCTTTGCTGTTCATGGGCTAAATCCTCCACAGTTTGTTTCCAAATCCATGTCTGCAATGACAGCCAGCACTGCTTGGGCAGTGATGGTACAGCATGGCCTTCCCAAGGTGGTACCTACACAGGGAGTGGGTCTATGCATGGGATGTCACCCTCCCTGTGGCTGGAGCCACTGGGACCATGGGAGGCCACCTCTGCCATATAACATCTCTCACTGCTTCCTCAGAGTGGTTTCTGCCAGCCCTGTCCTCTTTGGGGCTTGTGGAGTGTTGACCTCAGATGGCTCCAAGGTCTTTTCCTGACCCCAGTGTCACCATCCTCACCTTCCAGTGTCTTGTGGCATGGGTCTTCCCTCAGCATGGCCTTTCCCTGCTGCACTGTGAGTTACAGAGATGGGGATGTCATTGATTTCTCCTTTTGGGCTTTGCTTTGAGCTCATGCAGGTCACAGGCCGCTGTGGAATAAATGCTGCTCAGCAAGAACAAGAGTTGCAGGATCCATCTCCTGGTGAGAAATCCCCCAGTAACAAACCAGGACTGTGCTCAGAGTGGGGCTGGAGGCTTCATAATTCAGGCTGGGTTCAGCTCTGCTCTGCCTCTCACTGCTCACATGCTGCTTTTTCCTGCCTGCAGCGAGCACAGGGAATGAGAGACACCAAACTGTGCCAGATGGCTGTTGTGCAGGGCCATCCTGTCCTGTCCCTCCTGAGGCAAAGGAAAGTTTCACACTTTCCCACTTCAAAACCCTCCAGTTCAACCTTTGTCTTTTCCCTGACTTCACTGCACTTGAGGAAGGTCAAGCTGGAACCACAGGTTCAGGGCAGGCAAGATAATGTACTTTATCATTGATTTTCAGTGAGAAGTTGCATTAAGAGATTAAATGACTCAATTTTATTGCATGGGGAGGCAGAGAGGAAGCAGAAGCTCTGAAAATAAACCTGAAGTTGAAGCACTGTGTTTCTGTTGTGAGGTGCTTGTGACTGGGAGTAAACTTGCCTTTTGGAGGTGAACTTTGAGAAGCTGCTTCCTCTAAGGTTAGTAAACAAAGTCAAACCTCATCTGTGTTTAAACCAGTGCCTAATTAATGTGTGTAATTGGCCCACATCTACTAATTCCAGTCTGGTGGGGAGTTTATTAAAAAGCTTTTCTAGTTCTAATGGATTGAAATAAGCAAAGCTGTTTAACAGTCTCAGATGAAAGGCACTAAACAGGGACCAGCAGCGAGCGTGGGTCTGTCTGTCAGTCCCACATCCCATCAGGTGTCAGTCTCCTCCCAGGTTTTGGCCACAAGGTGCTGCAGCTCTCTCGGGTCTTGGGGACCATCCTGGTGTTCTCTGCCTCTTTTGGTTATTTTTAAACACCAAATTGATGTTTTTGTTTGCCTTAGTAAAAGCATCAGCTATTCTGGCTTTAATGCAATTTAATACTGAGATTATAGATAGCCTGGCAATGCCACAAGGTATTTTTAAAGCAACAGATTAGTTCATTTCTAAAAAGTATTAGGTATCAACATGTGAATAACAGCCAGCTGCAGCTGCCCAGATGATGTCCTTAAACCACAACAGACTCCAGGCACTGCTGGACTGACCCCAGCCAGGCAGCACTGTGAGCTGGGCACAGGGAGTGATCCCTCCTCTCTGCATGAAGGACCATGGCAATGCCTCTTCTGCGGACACAGAGTCCCTGATCGGATCCAGGCTGGACCTAGCAGTGTTTACCTCTGCCCCTTGACTCCATAAATCATCCTGTAAATTATCCTCCTGCTTACCAGAGCTGCCTTGTCCGTGTCCTCTGGCCATGCTCATGCTTACTGCAGGCTCAGTAACCTCATGGCTTTCTCTCTGCTCTGAGAATTCCCACTGCCTCCCTCCCGAGTTCTTTGTAGCTCAGATGGCTGCAGGCACTTTGCTCTGCATTGTGATCTGGAAGCTAAGCAAGGGAACTAATGAAGCATTGGATATAAACTGGTTGCAAATGTAGATTGCCTCCACATGGTCTCCATGGATGTGCCTTGCAGGTTTCAAACCCCAGAGTGGGTGGACACAGTTCCATGTATGACTGTTGTCAACCACCTTGCCCAGTACCAAGCCATGCTACACCTCACCATGCCACCTCCTGATACCCCACAGCTCATTACTAAGCCTTTCCCAATTACCCTTCCTACCCAAAATGGGTCCTGCAAAGGGCTGCACAGCCCCATCCTCTCCACCTTGCTCCCCCAGCAGCCTGACCTGCCAGTGGTTGTACACAAAGAACACTTGGGCTGGAAACGCTGACAGTGCTCTTGACAGTTTATGGTCACAGACTCTATTTTCAGCCTAATAAGTTTTTTATGTGCTTGGAAAGCTGTCAGTTGAACATCAGCCAGGTAAAAAGTACCTGCCATAAAGTGCCTGGACCACAACCAAACGGGAAAGGTGCTGCTCTGCTTTAGCAAGTTTTTGATCTCAGACACTGTAGTCAGTTCATTTCTTTGGTCTGAGGATCTGGGGTTTAATTATAAAATAATAAGGTAAAATAATAATGCTCATACTTAAACATTTGTGAAAGTATTTGCTGAGAGCCTGTTAAATCAGGGCTAGCAGCAAGTTTGGCTTGGGGGTGGGAGGTTCTGCCATGCTGCTGCTGGGGCTGGGCTGGGCTGGGCTGGTCCCTGCCAGGAGACACTTGAACCCAGTGATGAAGGAGAGTTTGTCTGGAGAAGGGTCTTGCTTCTGGGGAAGGTGAACCTGGAGATGAGCTGCCACTGCCACTGCAGACTCACCATGGCCATGTGAGATCCTTGGCCACAGGGAGAGCACGGCCTGATCCTGAGCGTGCCTCGCACGGCAGCATCACGATGCTAAAAATGACTTCCCTGCATCACAGCCTGTGGGACTGCCAGGAAGGTCAGGGGTGGGGGGACGAAGGGTCTGGGAATGAATTGCAAATATGTGAGGCTCTTCCAGAGGGTTCCCCCGTGTCAGCTCTGCCCCTGTCCTACGAGGCAGGCCATGCCATGGCAGCACTGCACTGTGGGGACTGGAAAGGCTCTGAACCACTGCAGGGACACCCACGGGGGATTCGATGGGCTCTGGTTTGTTGTGTGGCACATCAGAGCCCATGTGGCACGTGGTGAGTGCCAAAGGTGTGTCTGCCCATATGTTTGGTGCAATAACCAGGTCCCACTTGGCCAGATGCCACTGCAGGGCACTGCAGGCTGGTGGGGCCGGGGGCAGCACCATTCCCATCCCACCGTGGAGCTGAGCCCAGCCCCGGGTGGGATTTGGCTGGGCAGTGACCCGGTGGTGGGGAAGCTGTGGCAGCCCCGGGCTCCACTTCCCAGGCAGACAGTTTACAGCAAATGGCTCGTTTCGGTGCTAAAAATAACCCTGTAGGAAACAAACTGGGGGAAAACACATTTATTAGTAAAACTCAAGATGTGCATTCCTGTTCTGCCTCTGAAGCTCGGGGACCCGGCACTGAGTGGTTGGCTGAGCTTCCCAGCCAGGCACCGACTTATTTCAATGCAGGGCTTGATTCCTCCAAGATGCATTTTTCTTCCCCTGCGATGGATGCTCCATGGCTGGTCCCAGAATCCAGTGGCCAGATCGGCTCCAGCTTTGGGGCCACAAGTGATTTCCCAGATGAGAGAGCTGTAAATGCCCTGTAAAATGTTCCCAGTTGCCCATGCCTGAGAGCACAGCAAGTTCCCAGTGGGGAATGAACAGAATGGAATGAAAATGCTTGTTTTCTCCTGCAGTGTAAGCACTGTGTTAGGGACTTACTTCTTCCTCCACCTTAAAAACTGCAGATTTTACTGAGTCTTGTTTATATGCAAAGGGTTTCCAGTTGCTTCTCTCCAGGCTCTTCTCTGGAAGGACTAACTGCGGAGATGAGACACATCCTCTCTGAATTGCAAATGCAAAAATGTCCCTGTGTACACCTGGCCCAGCTGCCTGTCCCCTGCTCCAGCCCTGGCCCTTTCTTCTCAGCCATGCTCAGGGGCTGTGTGGTGTCCCTGGGGCACAGCAAATGGCAGCACAGGAACCACAGCTGTTCCAGGCATCGGGACACCAGCTCTGCCATGAATCAGTTAGAGGGAATCTAATTAACAGTAGGCTTTTCTGAAGGAAAGCAAACCACCTGAGCTAAATGGAAAAATAAATCAGAAACTCCTCTGGGTTCTGAAATATTTAGCTGACTTTTAGGTCCCTTGTTTGCGAGTCTCTTGGGGTGGGAGCTGAGATGCTGAGCAGTGACAGGAGACGATGCTCATCTGGGTATCCCTCAGGGCACCTCCACACAGTGCCAGGCACAAACTCAGGCCATGGCCATTTGGGGGTTTCAAGCCTGGGAACCACATGCCAACAGTCCCCTTTATGGAGGCAGGTGAGAGCTGTGAGCTTCCCCCAGCCTGGGATTTGGAGGTGATGATGTGACTGCAAGTCCAGCGCTCACCCTGTGGTGTGCCTTTGGGAAATGATGTGTCCTGTGCTTCCAGGCTGAGTCTGCTGGTTTATCCATGAGACACCCTCTGCTCCTCACCCACGAGGCACTGGAAAGCAACATAAACCCTCCTCCTGCTTTCTGTGCTGCTGAGTTTACTCCCACCAGAGCTAACCAGAGCTGCTGGCAGTAAATTTTGGGTTGAGGAGTTATGAAACTGCCCTGGGGAAGCTGCAACATTTCATGATGAGTATTGCAGACCCATGGGGGTTCTTGGCCAGCCCCAGGCTCCTAGATGAGCTGCATCCTGTGGGAGCTCTGCATCCCTATCTCCCCTGGACTCTCAGCATGGCACTGTGTGGCCATCCCAGCACTGCACACTTTTAAAGGGACATTTTTGCCTCCAAAACCAAGTAACACTTCATTCAGTGGCAGTGTCTGGCTCTTGGCATCACCACCAGTGAACCTACCTCTGAGCTCTCCTCCATGCCAGCACCTTCCTATTGCCATGGGCCTTTCTCACTGCTGTGCCTTCACTGGAGACACAGCAGTGCTGCAGGGTGGGCTGTGCTGGTAAGAGCAGACTGGGAGCTGTGGTATCTGGTTGTGGGGTTCTCCCCCACCTCTGCTGAGAAGCACCTTCTCATCAGAGCTAAGGCAGCCAGGACAGAGTTAATTTGTCTCCTGTCCTTGGCTGTCCTCTGCACGGCATGGAAACAGCCTCTCTGAGGAGGGGCTGTGGTGCCTCCGAGAAGCCTGGGAGCTCTCTGATGCTCCTCAGGGTAAACTTTCTGCCCATGAGCCCAAACAAGCAGAAGAATTTCATGCTGGCTGCACTGTGCCTTGGCATGAAGGGCTCTTCAGGGAGCCAGATCGGACCTGAGTGTCTCCTGTTCATGGCAGAGCAGAAGTATTGGGCAAAATTCAAACAACAGTCTCCTCCCAGGATGCTGAGGAGGCAGCACAGGTCGTGGTGCACAGGGCAAGCTCCCGAAAGGCTTCTCGATGCCCTGCTCCTGTGCCGGCACCTGCCTTGAGCACTGATCAGCACTGATGGCAAGGGGCGGGGAGGGCTTGTTGCTGGGGGATATTTAGAGGGATGGTGTGAAAAAAATGGCGCAACTCTTTTAAGCCTCCAGGACAAATCCCTGCCCGCGGGGTGCAGCCGCAGTCGCTCTGTAGCGCACATACAAATGCGTGTTCCAGCCGGGCGGGAGCTGCGCAGCCTCTGCCGGGAGCTGGCGGTGCATTCCTCAGCCCGCACGCTCCGCGGGTCCCACGCTGCACGGCATCACCTATTTATAACTGCATGCACTGCAGGAGTAGTATTAGACTGATGGCTTCACACAGTCACGCTAAGTGTTGTGCTATTTCTGTGATTTGCTCTTCTTCGCAAGCTGTTGGTCTCCTGGGTGCCAAAGCACTCCACATAGCATAGACAAAGACTCCGATTTTTAATTTTTATTAAAATCTTCGCCAACAGCACCCAGTCCTGGGTATATTTACCAGTTTTTCCCAGGCCACCTGGAGTAATTGCATTTACCATTCCTTCCCAGTCTAATCAATATCCTTGGTAAACAAGATAACCTGTCACGTCTGTTATCGCTGCAGCAATGAAATTGTTTTGCTGAAGAAATAAATGCCCCTCGCTGAATCTGAAGAAGCTGTGACCTTTCATTAGTGACCTGAGTGACTCATCCCTTTCTGTGTGCACACTGCAGCCTCCCACTATGCCATAAGAGATGCTCCACCAAGTCCCACTGTCAGGTGCCTGGAGCAGAGGGGAACTGAATCCTGTGGGAGCCTCCTGCTCATGCTGCTTCTCCTCCAGCTTCGCATGTGGCCTTCACACCTTGCCTGGGCCCAGGGGCTCTCAAGGCAATGTTCTGCCCAACAAGGACCCTGTGCACCATCTCAGTGCCAAGTGCAGTCTCTGGCATCCCCAGCCCTTGTCTGCAGCAGCTCTCACTCTCTCTGGCTATGGAAATCTCTGGCACAAAGGCATAAGCCCATGTTTGCAGCACAGGGCAGCCAACCCACACTTGTTTAGCAATCAGGGCTTCACCGGCCACACCAACACCCCTGAATTGAGCGGGGCAGCTCAGTCAGAGCCAGATTTCTGTGCAAAATGAAATAAAGAATTAATCTGTGCATTTAGCTGCTGCTGATTGCCATATTTTCTTCTTGTAGAGTTTTGCATGCCAAGAAAAACAGTTTTGCATTTCAGAGAAAGAAAGTGGTTGTACATCTGTGCATCTATACGTGTGCTTGTTATTTCTGCCTGACTGGCTTCCCTGGGTTGTCAGCTCAAAAGTTCTCTGTAACATAACAAATCTTGACTGTGTTTGCAACAAATCCTCAAGCAAGTGGGGTTTATTTAATGAAGCAAGAAATGCTGCCAAATTTCCAGGCTTCATCCTGATCTTGTTAATGTCAGCAGAATTCCCACATGTTTGATTTATTGGTTTGGTCTCATCTGCGTAAAGGAGTTAAAAATCTGCTTTCAGCTTCATTTTGCAGATAAGATCATTGTTCCATGATGCTGTGACAGAGAGGCTGTGGGAAAAGCAGACAGTGTAGGTGGGATTCCTCTCACCTGATTTTAGGCACCTTCAAAGTCTGGCAACAGATAGCCAAGGGAGGGGAAGAAGAACATTCAGCTCATCATAAGCCAGGAGCCCTAAACAGGTGATGGTTCAGGATGTAACCATGGGACAGCAACTCCAGTGGCACTGGTCCCCTCCTGCCAGCACCAAATGCTTCTGTGTGGCCCTGCCAATGGCTGGCAGAGGTGCTGGGAGAAGGGGAAGGGGGATTATGATAACTCCTCATCTTCTCTGTCCCTTTATCCACTCCCAAACATGTGCTGTGTCCTCCCCTTCCCATGCCACAGGTGGGGACCAGGACAGACTGGGAGCTGCCCGTACTGGTTGCTCCAGGGACAATTCCACCCCTCTAATCCCAGGGGATAAAGAGCCCTGGGGAGGTTATGAGCAGTCAGCAGTGCCCACACATTTTTAGCAGGTCCCCTGCTCTTTGGGAGGGAAGGTGGAAATGAGGACTGGAGGAAGAAACACTGGAGGAAGGCTGGAGGAAGGAGGGCTGAATGACTGAGGGTTGTTTTGTTGTCCCATCACCAGCTGTGAAGAAGCTCATGTGCCAGTGATTAACCCTTAATTACACACACAGCTAATAAAGGGAAGGAGCTCATTCCATCCATCCCTGTTCACATGGGGAAACAGCACTGGCTGCAAAGCAAGAGATTAAAAAAATAAAAAATAACCCTACCCTAAATATCTGAGACATCAGCCCAACACACAGATCCTCACTAGCTTTTGCTGATTTGACAGATGCAGGACACAGAAAAATGAGCAGATTTATGGCTGCAACTGTCCCTGGGGCTCAGAGATGCTTCTCAGGATACAGATCTTTAAATCATCATTAACCGTGATGTGAGGGGACACTGGAGAAGATGGATCTGGGCACAGAGATACAGAGGGCAAGGGCAGAGTTTGCTTTCACTTCCTACACAGCACTCCCTCCCCAGGGTGTGGTGATTCTTTATTTCAATCAATCATGCCAAAAGTGGGTGCAGTGACGGGGTGCTGCAGTTCCCATGGGTTGTGGGAGCCAAAGCTGGTTCTGTGGGGAGCTGTAGCATCTTGGATAGGATTCATGTGTGAAGGTGGAAGAGCTGGACAGCTTTCAGAGGCGTGGGTATTTTTTCACAAAAGGAGGAGAAGAGTTCAGAGCTCTGGAGAAGCCCAGATCTGGGGAGTGTGTGCGAGGAGCAGGGACCAGATCTGATCCTAATGTCCCAGTCTTCCCTACTATATAGATAGAAGATCTCATTTGTGACTTTAAGCTTTAGCTTTGGGTTTCCTCTGGATGAGACGGGAGTTGGATGTTTCAGGTCTCTGCTGGTGCTGAGCAGACTCCTGGAACAGTGCACACCTGTCCCAGATCATCTCTGCTGGCTGCCTGCAGTCTCCCAGCAGCTCCCTGTCTGCAGAGCACCGGGAAGCTCATCACTGCTTCCTGAACAGGCAGGTCCCTGCTCCAGCCCGCAGGCCAGCTGCTTCCCTAATTCCCATAAAGCTTTAAAAGAAGCCAGAGACTCACAACTGAAAGCACGAGGTGTTTATTTGCACTTTGGTCATATTAACTGCGCTGAAATCCAGCCCTGCTCCCTCCGCGCTGCAGCAAAGGTGGGTCCGTGAAAGGAGCCAGCAGAGATAAATATCAGGGAAAGCGCAAGGAAAGTGTCAGTGTGGAGGGGCTACTCCCAGGAAGGGGCCAACGTCTGCGGGTCAACACTTTCACAGCATGGGCTGATTTTAACTCACAATCCACTTCCTTCAGCCAAGCTGCAAGAGCTGCTGTTGCAAATCACATTGTTTCTCTCACGGAACCGAAACGTTTGAGCCGTTCAGGGTGGGTAACACCAAGAGTGAAAAACAAATTACTGCTTAGGAGCCGCTGCCCGCCCCAAAGCAGAGATTCCCCAACCCCCACTGGTGACAAACTGACTACCCTAGCCATCGAATCCTGCCTTCAAAAGCCTTCAAACCAGCACTCTTTTTTTGCACGTCTGATTTTCACAAGACACATCTAATACCCTCATGAGGCTGGATGCAAGATGTAAGTACCCACTTGAAGATTTGCAAACTCTCCTGGGATCTGCCTGCTGAAAGCAGAAGTTCAGGCTATTGCAATCATTCACCTTCCAAAATAAACCCCCAACCAACAGCCTCCAAAAACATTTAAATGGCCATTTGTTGGTGTCTGCTATATGCCCTTCCAAAAGAGAGTGAGTAATGCTAAAAGCCTTTTTACTTCTGCCAAGGTGGTTGGCAGTAGAGGATCCCACAGATCCTGGAACAGCTCAGTCACCCAGGAACAACTAACCCAGGAACCGGCACAGCTTAGGCATGTATTTAAAACCTATTTTTTTAATTAATATTTCCATTTCCAAAGCACCTCCCCCTGCAAAAATTCACCCTCTCAGCTGTCCTACGATGCAGGTAGTGTCCTCTCCTTAGGTGAAGGAGGGAATCCTGTCTCAAACACATGTCCAGCAGGGGAACAAGGCATCATTCCCTCCGCAGGCTCATCCCTCACTCATTAAGGAACTTTATGAGTGTCCAGGAAGGAGAAGAACATTAACCAGCTCAGGCTGCTGCATTGGAGGCTGGAGAGAAATACTTCAGGACTGAAGCAAACGTGATGTTCATCTCCTTCCATCTCCAGATGTACTGTAGGCAAAATGGTTGGATGGAGTAGCTCTGCTCCTAAAACCTGGTCTCAGTTTGTTCTCCAGTGCTGACAGTCCTGTCTGTGTCCCTTGTGTGAGACAGGAGGCCGTGATGCTGCAATCACCATCTCGACAAAAAAGGTGTCAGTGTGGGTGGGCTGCCTCCAGGAAGGGGACAACAGCAAGCTGAAGTGGTGTGTGGGGGATGGTATTGGGTACCTCAGAGCTGATCAGAAGCCTCCTCCTCGCAAAGCATGGTGGTCCCCTTCCTCTCATCTGCCTGGCACGAGGTTTTGCTGCTGAAGGTGGGTTTCAGACACTGTCTGGCTCTTCGTCGGATGGTTGTTATTCGTGACATGCAGTCTTTGCTGGCAATCACATAGAGCAGCGGGTTGAGGGCACTGTTGAGGCTGGCCAGGCCCCGAGTTACCTGGTACGAAACATAGATGTTATTTGAAGCCTGTGTGCAGTACCCTTGCAGCTGCCACAAACGAGACAACAAATTGAGGTTTCTGAAGACATGGTAGGGGAGGAAGCAGATGGAGAAGAGAACCATCACAAGAATCACCAGTCTGATGCTTTTTCTCCTGAGCTCCATGTCCATGGTGTTGTTCCTGCAGAGCACAATCACCACGTGGCAGTAGCACCCGATGATGAGGAGGAACGGGATGATGAACCCAGTCACGGTGACAGCCAAGGTGTACGGCAAGTAAACGTCCAGGTTGTTGTGCCCCGTCGTGTCGTGGCACCGCATCCCCCTGTCATCCATCTTGCTGAAGGCAAGATCAGGACCCACCTGAGCAATGACCCACAGCCAGATCACCACGCTGAGCCACACCGAAGAGGTTGCACCCTGGCACCTGCCGCGTGTCTTCAGTGGGTGCACGATGCCCAGGTAGCGGTGGATGCTGATGCAGGTGAGGAAGCCGATGCTGGCGTAGAGGTTGAGGTGGAAGAGGCTCCGGGTGATCCGGCACCAGCCATGCCCGAAGAGCCACACTCTGTCTTGCAGGTAGTAGCTGACGAGGAAGGGCAGCGTGCTGACGTACAGCAGGTCGGCCAGCCCCAGGTTGCCCACCAGCAGGCGCAGGGGCTGGTGGGTGCCCTGCCGGGGCCCCGTGCAGAAGTGCCACAGCCCCAGCACGTTCCCCAGCAGCCCCAGTGGGATCACTGTCAGGTACACCGGAGGCAGGAAGCGATGGGTGAAGGCGGCATCCACGGGGCACAGAGCCCTGCTGCCATTGCCCGGCCACGTGGCAGCAGCCATGGGGTGCTGCAGCAGCCCTGCCCAGGGTGGCAGGCGGTGGCAGCGCTCAGAGGTGCCCGCACCCGCAGCAGGAGTGGCACCGGCAGCGCTGAGCCCAGAGCCAGCCCTGGCACAGGCTGCGTCTGCCCTCACCTCCCTGCTCCTGCTGAACCCGGACTGGGGCTTCAGGGTGCTGGGCTTTCCCCCAGCGCATGGGGAGGATGTGGTGAGGGCTGCCTCAGCAGAGGGCCTGGGTGGCTGCTGGCTTGTGCCACTCCTTCGGCACCTCCCACCAGCCCACTTCAGATATTTTGAGCCGGGCGCCAGGGATGCCGCAGCCCCCTGGCTATTTCGGGTGCTGTGTGTGCCTGAAGGGAGCGGGAGACAGGAGGCAATGCTCTCAGTTTGTCCCTGTTCTGTCCCCCACATGGGTGTATCCCTGCTGGTGTAAATACTGGTATTTTTGGTCTGTATTTTGCCTAGCCACTTACGGGAAATTATGTTTTCCTCGCCAAGTTATGGGAGAAACACGCTGATAAAGGGAGAACTTTGTCCTTCAATGTAAACTAGAACTAATTGGGCTCACACGATTGGTTAGCGAGCACTCAAGGGCACTTGAAGGAGAAAGGGAGGAAGACAGGGATGAATTAAGCCCCCAAACCCATTTCATTACGACCCTCTGGAGCAGACCACACAGGCGCAGGGAAATTCCAATGCCACAGCACAGGTGCAGTGGAAGACCACTTATATAATAGGGGGGAGGGGCCAGGGACCTCTACCTGAAGGTGATGGCCACACCCACCGAGGTAGATGCCCCCTTTGGCAGATTGATAACAGGCGTGTGGCTTGTTCTCAGAGATGCTCACTACACATGAACAGACCACGTTGTCTTGGTGGGGATGCCCACCAGTGGGCCAGCCTCTGAGGATACTGCCTCTCCCTTGGGGGGATTGGGCATTCTAAAGTTGGTAAGACAAGTTTGTGTAAGTAGCACCTGGAAGGGTCCTTACATGGGGGTGTGGGCTTCTCTGTCTCCCTGTCCCTTGCTCTCCCCCTCCCTTGCTGGGGATTTCCATCTTACTTGGCCAGCTTTTGTAGTAAAACACTGTTTAGATTACATTTGCAATGGTGTTTGAGTTTCAGTTCTCATGTGCTTTTCAAACCCTCCCTGTAACAGTGGGGTGAGGAGAAATCTCCCCATTTTCCAGACCAGGGGGCTGGAAGCTTGTATCCCATGAGCTGCCCTCACTTCCACTCCTGACAGTCTTTCTCCTGGCTCCAATGCTCAGTAATACACAGCAGAGCGAAGGCAGAGACTGGCAGCATTCTATAGGTCTCCTGGTGCCATTCCCACTCTGGCAGAGATGGTGGTACCAGCAAGTGCCAGCAGACAGAGGTGTGGCAGTCTGCCTGTCCTCAGCATAGGCAGCAGTGAGCCCCACTCCCTGGTGAAGAGCTGCCTCTTCACTGCAGCTGGTCCTGCTGCCTATTTCTATATCCCTCCCCAAACACAAAAATCCTGCCTTCTTTGAGTGGTTTAGACCCATGGGGAAGGGCACACAAGATGGACTGTGACCTTCCTCTCCTGGCTTCCCTGTTACAGGGGACATCATGCAGAAGACACCCAGATACTGTGAAGTTGGGGTATCACCTAAAACCAATGACCCCAAAGCAGACTCCAAGTAAAGGCAGCCTCGACTGCATTGCTGAGCAGCTGCTGCCACATAAACAGGGCCAGAAATATCTTCAGGCATGAGAGTCTACAGGGCAGCAAGCAGCAGGGAGAAGGGTTACCCTGGCAAACCATACAAAAACAGCCTTGAGAAAACAACTTCAGGTGAAGGGCTGGGCCCAGGAAGGGAGATGGCCATCTGCTTTCCAGGAACTGAATCAAAGGAGGGGGTGACAGGAGGCAGATATCTCATCTACCAGTGGGAGGAGGAGGGGTGAGTCCTGTTAGCCATCCCTCCCTGTCCCTCCTTGGGAGCAGCCGAACATCTCCACTGGATCACACTTGGGCATGGCAGTTCAGGATAGGGTGGGAAGTCCAAGGCACAGATGGGGTGGTGGTAGCTGCTTTTTGGGAGTATATGTGTGTTTTTTGACTTCAAAGAGTGCTTGCTAGAGCAGATAAGCGATGCAAAATGCTATCTGTTATTTCCTGCCTTTGTAATAAAATCTCAACTCTATAGGTGTGATGGAGCGGTGAATTGTAGAAACTGTTTCCATGGCGTGAGGATACGTCATTTCTGAGGTTTTCAGAGCCTCTGGTAGGTCTGGGCTCCTGGAGTGGCAGCAGCAGAGAAGTGGGTCCATGGGGGTGCAGCCCTCAGGGAACTGGTTCTACACTCTGCCCAGCTCCTGCCCCCCTCGCCTCAGTGCACTTCAGCTGCTCCTGCAGCCTGGGCTTGGGGTGGCACTTGCAGAGCAGCTTTATGGAGGTGTGGAAGGGCAGCGAGAGGAGAAGAACAGACTGGGAGTAATTCCCTTTGTCCCAGAGCATCAACCATTGGAGAAATTGAGGCAGAGACAGCAGCTGGCTGGGAGAACTGCTGTGATCATGGGAAGGGTTGTGACCTGCTTTCAGCAGTGAAGGCAAGACTTTCCCTTTCCCCGCAATGAAGGCGTGGAGCTGGGTGCCTCCTGCTGCAGGAAGAGAGGAGCAGGGCAGGGCATGGGGAGCACTGGCCATGTGCACAGTGACATGGCTCTTCCCTCGAGCCTGCCTCCTGTGTGGTTTCGGTGTTCATTTGGCCCATGGTTTCACGTGTAATACGGGTGCTGCTGCCAGCTCTGCCCAAGCACCCCATGTCAGGATGCTCCTCTCCTCTGGCATGTCACAGTATTGCTGCTGGCAGGGTGAAAACTCAGGGCCCAGACAGCTCCTGTAAACACATAGCCCGAGTGATAGACTTCCAGGAAAAGAGAAAAAAAAGGGGCCTTGGTTTACTTTATTATTTTTTCAGTTGAGCACTGCACTCTTGTGCTCAGTTCCTGAAAATGTTTTGCTTTAATGAGGAGCTCATCCAGCCCTTTCTCAGCCATCTCCATGCAATTAAAAATCATCAGTCACGAGAATGACTTGGAAAAGAAGTTCTGATGCACATTGTTTTCTCATGTGGTAGCAGTTTCCCTTCAGCTGCTGCATGTGCTTGCACGGAAATGAGCTGTGATCTGCTGCTCACTGCTGGCTCAGGAGTGTGGTTGGCAAATCCATGCTGCGTCTGTGTGCAGATATGGCCTTATGCCTTAAGGATAAGAGTGAAGTTTCTTCTGATTCAGGGATTTTTATCTTTACAGGTTACTAAAATCACCTGTGAATGGCAGAGTATTTATCTACTGCCCCACACAAATAGGCAAAGACAGGACCCCGCGTCAGAGACTGTAATAAACTGAGCCTCAAATAGTCATGTTTCCAGGGTAGCAGGGCTTTGGAGGGAATGGCAAATATTGTGAGACTGGCAATCAAATTGCAAGAGTTGCTTTCCCTGTATTCTTAAGGGAAAATAACTCTGATTTATTTGGAATCATTAATTCATTATTTAGATGTTTTCTGCTTAGTGAATCAGTGAGAAGTGACATTCTGCAGGGAGAAAAAAAAGGAAGAAAATTATAGCAGAGGTGCATTGAGTCATTCGAGATGAGAATTACAGGTTGCTTCTTAAAAAGTCACCTTTTGATTTTTATCATCACCCAGAGGTGGGTGGGCAGGATCTGGGAGGGGTTGACAGTCCTGGCAACACTTCCCGGCCAGCAGCTCACCCAGCCTTGGTGACAGAGTCCCAACATGCTCAAACAAGAACTGGCTTAAAACCAGGATTTTCAGTACATACAACCTGTTTTACCCATGTCAGTCAAGGAACATGGTAGCTTTAAAGTCTACATGAGCCTTGTGTCACCACTTTTTTGGCACAGGCTGTCACAAAACTAAAAAAGTCAACCAAAGCTGTTCATTCTGTGATTTGCTGCCTGTTGGAGGTTCACCATAGCCCCCATATCAAACAGAATTAATGGTTTGTATTCAGTCTGAGCACAGGATGATCACAGTAAGTAACTCTCTTTGTAAGCAAGGTTTTACTGCAGAAGCAGTGAGGTTTATTTTTGTTTCTTTTCCACCCCTCCATGTCCACCCCAAGAAGTGATTGAAAGGCTTCCTTGAGTTCAGTTTTATTTTCAGCCCTTACAGAGCTCAGGGGAGTGGGTGAGCAGCTGCCTTGGCATTGCTACCTTCCCTGCTGCTGGTGAAGAAGCTTTTCCCCGGGCTGGAGAGGAGACCTCCCTCTGCCATTTAGCCTTTTGCCCCTGCACCTCCAAATCTGCCCCAGTATCATTTGCCCTGAGTTGGGAGGACAATCAGCTGGTGACAATGGTGGGGAAACCCCAGTCCAGGGGGAGCAGGGGCCTGGCAGGAGGAGGGATGAGTCACAGGGGAATTTGGGCACTGATTTTTGGGTGGCTGAGAAGAGGCATGGCCTGGGCTGGGTCCGGGGCTGCAGCCAGTGCCATACCCTGCTCTCCTGCACATCCCAACACTGCATGGAGACCTGGGCACCACTATGGCCAAGGCTGGACCCACCAGCAGAACTGATGGAGCTTACAGCTGGGTAAAAGCAAAGGGTTATGATTGAATCCAGGCTATGTTATACTGTAATAACACGTTCAGGGCTCTGATTCACAGGGTTTTTTTCTTTTTTCTTTTCTTACTCTAAGCAGCCTGAATTGAGGTGTCAGGACTTTCCTGTGGCCACCAAGCCGGGTGTGAGCAGCAGGGCTGGGCTTACCATCTTCACAGACAAGCTCCACACCTGGAGGAGCACATCTTTATTTTTAGTTCCAGAAATACACACCTAAAAAGTCCATGTCTCACCTGGACACGTCACCTGAACCGCTGCCCCTTTGCAGCTGCCCCTCTCTCCCTGCAGTGGAGCGTTCCCTCTGCACACTTGTGAGAGGCCATTAGAGGGCATTTGGGTTTCATTTTCCATCGCCCACAAGGGTTATTGCTGAGAGAAAGTACAGTCAGAACTGCCGAGCAGCTCTCCCCGCTCTGACTCCTGCATAGCTGGAGCACTTCCAGCCCGTCGGGAGGCGGCTCCGACTCATCTTTGCCATTTGTTTTCCCTTTTTTCCTGCTTTTCCTCTGGCCTCTGCTCACGGGGAATGTGCTTGGATGGCAGGCGGTATGTCTGGTGCTGCGGGACGGTGTCTCCGGCGTCTGAGCTCCCCGCTCGCCGAAGCCCGGCCAAACCGCCAGCGCTTTGGAGAGGAGGAGGCCAGGAGGAGCGGGAAGGCTCGTGTTTGTTCTGGAGGGATGCAGGGAAGGTGAATTAGACCTGCCATCAGGAGGTCCCTGCTCACGCCCAGAGGAGGCTGCTGGGCCATTGTGGGATGGCTGAGCTCCTGCACGCTGGAGCAGCTCAGCCTGGTGCAGCAGTGACTTGTGGGGTGCAGCCTGATGTACCTGCTCCCTCCCTGAGGGGCCGGGGAATGAGGGTTCCCTCCAGGGATTTGGGCTTCCAGGTGCTGGAGATGGTCTCTCTTGCAGTCCCTGCAGAGCAGAGCTGAATTATGTGGTGGAGGAGCAGCAGCAGCTCTCCAGAAGCCCAGCTGATCCAGGAAAGGACCAATTCTTGGCTTCTTGGGTGGGTTCATGCTTGGGGCAGCATTTCCCCATTCCCCATTTCATTCAGCCTAAGAAACTTGAGAATGCTGCCCAGTAACTCTGCCCGGGGCAGCAGGGTGCACAGAGGAGTCAGGTGCTGGGTGACATGGGGATCTTGTTCTCTATTTCCAACCTCCTTTGCATCCAAAGTCCATCAGTTCTTCTCTAGCTTCCTGATGAAAACATTCTGCATCTTCACCAAAACCATAGGTTTGTGCCAGACTCTTTGCCGGGATGAGGCGTTGGCTCTGGGATGAAACCAGGGTGGGCACAGCTACAAACGACCTCCTCTTCCCCTCTGAAAAGGCAGAGTGGAGAATGAGCTCACCTGTGAGTTCCAGAGTGCTCCTGGATCCAGACACCCAGAGATGCTAAAATTCAGGTTTGCACCTGTTTTCCAAGCAAAGTTTTGGGAGATGGTTTATCTGCCCCTGGGACACTGTCAGCTCAAGGCTGAGGAGGGGTGATGGGGTGCTTGCAGGTAAGTGGGGGTCTTGTGCTTCGTGTTGGCTGGTGCTTCCCTTTGCCTGTCAAACCTGTTGCCCAGAGGCACCACCAGCTCTCCCCAGCCCTCACTTACCACAGGGAATGCTGCTGGCAGGGCCGGGCAGGGTCTGACCATGCAGAGGCGCCTCTGGGTCTCCAGCCGGCAGTAGCGGTTCTGGTTGGAGACGCGGGTGGCAAAGCCCACCCCGCAGGTGGCCGAGCAGGCGCTCCACTCTGTGCCCCACTCCTGGCAGGGGAATGGCAGCGCTGGGGGCACTGAAAGAAGAGAGAGGAAGGGGAAAGGGTGGTTGAGCTGGATGCTGTGCAGATGCCCTGAGATGCTGTGGGCAGAGCCCTGTGTGGCAGAGAACTGTGAGGTGTCTCCTGCTGATGCTTCACAGCCTGGGGTGAAGGGGCCAGCCCCAGCGACCTGTGTGGGCATCCCCTCCCTGGAGGTGCATCCTACCTGCCCTGGCATCCCGCAGGAGGTGCTGGTCCTGGGCTTCACAGATCCACTCGGGGCAGCACTTCCCTGGGATCTCCACGCGCCGTGGGTAGGGGCAGTCCGGGGTGGGCAGCCGCACATCCTCCTGGCAGAGTGGGATGCAGGTGAAACCCCCGTCCAGGCAACGGCACTGCAGTTTGCAGCTGGGCTGGAAAACTTCCCCATCTCGATAGACCCGGCCGTTCACCTCACAGCCCTCCTCGTCATCTTCAACTGCAAGTGACAGAGGGGGAGCCCATTAGGGACAGAGTGACAGAGATGTGGCTGGCAGAGGGGACTGCTGGGGTAACTGTGGGGCTGGCATGAAGGAACTGATTTGGGGAGGGCCACAAAAGTGACCGAGAGGTATGTGGGGCAGACACAGGTGTGCAGAAGCATGTTCATCACCCAGCCTCCTCCCCTTCCCTACCTTCCCTCCTCATCTCTCTGTTTTTTCAAAGCAACAGCTCACCATATAGTGAGAAACCCCCTGCCCTTTGGCTCTGACCCTGCCTTCAGGGTTTCCAGGCTAGCAAACATTTCCCTGAGATTTCTCTGCAGGACCCCTAGGCTCCAGCCCTGCCTGGGTGACAGCAGCATCCCGAGTACCCCCATGTCCATCCTCACTCAAACCACCCTGAATCCTCAGTCAGAAAGCGGCACGAGAGCTGGCAGCAGATGCAGCACAGCCCCGTGGCCAAGCTGTGTGTATCTTCCTCAGAGAAGCTGCTTTGCTAGTCCTAACCACTTCCCTGACAGTGCTGTGGGATGCCTGCAGCCAGCTGAACTGGGGTGTGAGGGCACCCCCGGGGGGAATGGGGACCCCTGTGCTCACAGTTGCAGGTGCCTCCTGTCCCTGCAGGTGCTGTGCTGTAGTCACAGACGAGGCCCTGGCTCTGGTCACAGACGTGGAGGAAGTCACAGGGCTCTCCCAGGCGCCGGGCACAGATCTTGCAGCAGCCACAGCCATCCAGGACCAGGGGGGACCCTCGGGGGCAGCGGGGTGGCACCCAGGGGCAGTAGCATGGTCTCCGGCACAGCTGGGCACACACCTGCAGAGGCAAAGACATCACTGATTCCACACAGGTTGGTTTTGGCTAACAGCGAAGTCCCTGGGACAGTCAGGTAACCTCTCAATCACAAGGGCAGATTTTTGGTGGAAGAAGGTTCTGCAAATCCATGGCAATGTGGGGAAGAGCAGCCTGGAAAGCAACGGTCCCCTTTGAAGGGCACCTATGGAAAACCAGGGAGAATCAAGGATGCTCAGCACTCTGCAAGACTGGGTCTTAAATGTAGCACTGCTCTGAAGACACAAGAGGAGGATGGAGCCACAAGGTGAGCATCCCATGCAGTGGTGGTTATTTAATGAGGTCAGCAGCCTCAGGCAGCCCAGTGGGAGGGAGGGAAAGCAGCCCACCCCCATGCCTGAGCCCAAGGCAGTAGGTTGTGTCCAGCTGGAAATGGGGCTTTGCAAGGATGCAATTCACTTGGTGAGGGCTCAGCATTTCTCTTCAAGCAGTCTTAACAGCTGTCATTCATGCTAAGAAACAGGACATGGTATTGGCAGTGGGGATCTGAAGCCAGGCAGACCTCACTGTGTTCCTTGCTGGTCCAGCTGCATCCCCTGCCTGTCCCTGGCTGCAGCATCCTCACCTGGCCTGGCCCACTGGGCGAGGAGCCCCAAGATAGGCACATTTTAGTGGACTGGGAGCTATGTTTTCCCTCCTGGCTAGACTGAGTAATCACTTTGGCAGGGCTGTGCACTGCAGTCCTTTGCCTGCTCAGCTGATTGTCTGCCAGGGACGTGCCCACAGGAGTTCACCTGGGCAGGCAGGTGTTTATACCGTCGGCTCATCCTGCTTGCTCAACCACCCTGGCACAAACAGCTTGTACAGGCAGCACTCGTGTTCCCATCGTGTCATATCTGACAGGGCTGGTGCATGCACAGCCTGAAGCCAAGTGAGCTGTCTCTGCAGTTTGGAAGTGAATTCTTTACCAGTACTGGCCTGACAGTGCATGTGAGCCCCCTGGCAGCTCCAAGCCCCCTCCCCAGCAACACTGCTACTCAGCACCATGCATGTGCTGCTGGATGCAGGGCCAGCATGTGCAGTGCAGCAAACATGCAACCAAACTATTCATCCCTGCCCTGGTCCAGGTGTGTCTGCTGAGCCTGCCAAGGGAGAGATGGGTTCAGCCAGACTGCGTGGGTTTTAGGTACCATTTTTCTTTCTCTTCCAGTTTCTCCCACTGGCGTCAGGTCTGACATGACCAGTCAGACAGCAAAGGTAGGTGCTGGTGTGCTACCTGTTCCCCATTTGCAGCAGTTCAGATGTTTTTTATGTGGCTGTAGAAGTGGCAGTGCCAGCAATTGGAGATAAAATATATCCAAAATGGGCTGGGTGATCTGGGTCTTGTTCTAGTTCTGTCAATGAGCAGCATTATTAATGTGGCAGCAGCCAGAAAGAAATTTGTGGCAGGGACCAAGGGACTGTCTGTAGTGGCCAGGTTTGTGCTGGCAGCATGAGGGCCTTTGGTGATTCTTGCAAGCCCCTGGGGCAAGAATCTTTTCTCTGTCACAGCTTACAAAGGCAGCCAAGGGCATTTTTCATCTTTCAGGAGGTTGCTATTACAAATCGATGTTTTAGAAAGATTAGCCAAGCCATTAATCCATTTCCCTCTGCTCCTTGTAATTTACTTGTCTTTAGGTGGCAATGTGTCTCCTGTCAGAGATCTGAACTTCCTGGGAAAGGAGTCAAATAGGCACGACGTGCCACAGCATCCCTGCTCACAGGTCTGCCTTGGGATTCAAGCAGCAGTTCTAATTAACTTGGGAGCTGAGGTGCCCCAAACTTCTCAACATTCCTGTTCTCTGCACAGGCAAATATTTTCACAGAGAGCCCAAGAGAAGAAAAAAAAAATAAAATCACTACAACAACCCAAATCCTGTTGGAGGCATTGGCTTGGTGTGAGCGTCCCAAGAAGCAGGGAAAGCTGAGCAATGCCAGGATTACTTGGCCCCTGCCTCGGAAGGCTGGGCGGGGATGGAGGAGCCTGCAGGAGCCACTACCGCCGAGCTGCTGCTCGCTGGCTCAGGGGGACTGTGCATAGCACAGCCCAGAGAGCTTCAGGGACAGCGAGCAAACAGCACATTGCTGTCATTCCTGTGTGCTCCAGGGACTCCCACAGCAGAGCCTTTGGCCCATGAACGTCAAGACCCTGCTGCTTAATCCCAAATATCTCTCCCAAGCACAGCCCTGCCCCCGTGGGATTGCATCGACACAGCCTGGCTGCCAGCCGGCGTCAGCCACCGGGCTGGTGGTGACACCCCGGTCCTCCCTGCATCTCACTTTGCAAGAACCGGGAGCTCCACGAGTAAGCCTAAAGCTGCCCCAGTGCCCCGTCTCCCTTACCTTGGAGAGGATGCAGAGGAGGGAGAGGAAGAGGAGCTGCTTCTCCAGCTGGAGCCTCATGCTGCTCTCCCCTCTGCCACTTCAGCACATCACCCCCCAGGCACTTTGGAGGCAGTGGCGTGTTCGCAGGTTTTAAAGCCCGGAGTAGGTCCTGCTGGTGTTTATACTCTCCCTGCTCTGATGTCACTCACAGGCTCCAATATAAACATGAATAGGTTTGGACAAGCCTCAAGATTTTTTTTTTATTTTTTTTTTTTTTTTTTTTTTTTTTTTTTTTCCCACCCCAANGAAAGTGTTTTGGAAAACGCTCAAGATTTTTTTTTTTTTTTTTTTTTTTTTCTTTTTTTTTTTTTTTTTTTCCCAGCCCACATTCCAGCTGCCATTTCCACTCTTCTCAAGGTGAGAATGTGCTGTCCACCCAGACAGGGGGCTAAGGGAAGGGATGCTGTGCTGTCCCTAGGGAGCAGGGGAGAGGGGCTGGGGAACCAGGCTGGTGGGGTGAGCCAGCTCCTTGCTGCTAGCCATGACTGGGAGGGAAGATTCCTGCCTTGCCCTATGCTGATCAAGATCTGCCCAGGCAGAGCTGGTATCTTCCTCCTGGAATTTGAAGACATCGACAGGGCTGCCCTGCTGCTGCCCTCAGACAATGCCATGGCCAAGCAGGAACAGGGCACCCACCCTTATCTGCTTAACCCAGTGCATGGCAGGCTGTGGGAGAGCAGTGAGTTGCCCAAAGGAGCTGGAAAGGGATTTGCTGTCATGGTGCTGCTGCCACACCATCCCTGTCCTGAGTGGGGCTGCAGCCACCTAGGAAGGCTTTTGGGGTGGGGGAGTTGGATATACCTCATGTTGCATTATCCTGGGTATGTGATGCAGAGAAGGCTGCAGTCTGGCTCTGCTGACTTCAAGACTTGTAAACCCAAATTCAGCCCCTGAAGTATTATGATCATCTTAAGCAATTGTGAGAATTAAAAATCCGGGTTTGGGGAAAAGAAGCAGGTGCTCAGCTGTTGCCTCCCAATGCTTTCTCAGTCTGCCCTGTGCAAGTTTTCCTCTTGGCTGCTGTGTCTGGGGATATGTGGCTGGCTCTTAGGAAAGAAAAACCTAAGCATCTCAAGACCTTTAGGAAACAGAGCCCCTTCTCCATGTTTCCGTTCCCCAGATCTTATCACAAGATGTAAGAGGGGAATTTGAGAGCTCAAAGCTCAGAGGAAAGGCCTGAGCATAAGGATGCAGGATGCCCTGCAGCTCTCTTTGGCTCCTCTCCTGCACTCCTGTCCCTTTCCTGCAGGATGTGTTCTGGGGGTAGGAATGCTTCTCCTGCCCCAGCCCAAGGGGTGGATCCTGGTGGCTGTGCACAGACTTTCCACATCATTCAGGCATGATAAGATCCACTGCAACCAGGAGTGATGCCCCATCCCTTCCTCCCTTCCTCCAGTCTTTTTTCCCTTACTTTTGCTTTTAAGAAACAGGTTCTCAGTCACCTGAGGAGCAATCCTGACCTCAGCTCTGCACTTGCCAGATCCTGGAATCCAAGGCACGGAGCAGGGAGGGCAGAGCCGGGCAGGGAGGAGTGCAGACAGAGCTCTCCTGTTACAATCTCAACTCTCTGCTTTGGTTTTGCTTCATTAGCTGCAATCAGGCTGCTAATGAGGTCATGGCAGCTTGCAGGAATACCAGGCCTCCTTCCAAAGGCTGCTGTCACTTATCCCAACGCTCCTCTCCACATGTTGGAGCCCCAGCATCACCCAAGCCATGCCTGGGGGTCCGGGGATCTGCACTGGCAGCCCTGCCTGTGGCAGAGGAGGCATGAGGATGGCATATCACTCTGAAATCACCAGCAGGGGGGTTCAATCCCCACTGACAGTTGCTCACAGCCCTGAGGGTTTGATACTGAAGGCTGGATCACATCTCATGCTGCTGCTTTCTGCTCCAGGGCCAGTGCTCTCCTGCTGGCTGCAGCTTGGACAGACATCCCGGGGTGGATCAAGAGCAGCCAGAGCACTGATCCAGCCTTGCCGCAGGGGGACAGGGAGTTCAATTAATTATTCTAGGCTTGTGTTTATTAGGGACTCCTAATTAATAGGCATGAATTCATTTCCCAGTTAGAAATCAGGTGACAGTGCTGGTAACAGAAATAAAACCCTCTCACTGCCCACAGTGAGTAATTCTGTGAGCAGCCAACAGACCCATGTGTGAGGTTTTGGGGGACAGCAGGGCACCCCTGTGGGAGGCTGAGGCTTCAGGCTGCCCAGGGGAACCCACTGGTGATTAAACCCCTGACACGTGATGTATCCTGGGTGCAGGTTTGGCTCTTTGGAGTGGGAATCCCTTCTCTACCCTCTCCCCCAGCTCAGAGCAAGAGGGGATGGTGCTTCCTCACACACGTGATGTCACTGAGATTTAGATGCAGTGAGGTGACATCACTGCAATGCTATGACATCACCAGGAAGCTGTCAGAGCTCAGGCAGTGACACAGAGCCTGAGTCAAGTAAACACTCCTGAGTCAAGCAGCCAGACGGGGCCAAAACCCCTATCCCATGTCTGGCCAGCTGCCCACACTTCCAATGGCATTGGCAATCCTTCGTGGTATCTTGCTGGGTTTTGGAGGTATCTTGCTGGGTTTTGGAGGTGCCCAGTGGAGCTGCCTGGAGGGGTATCCACAAAGTCTACTATGATTTGCCTTCCCAAAGAGGCTTTTCCATGGGTGACATGGTCTTGAGCTTCCCTTCTCCCATCTCTCCGTGTCCCATGTGCCCACTCAGGTCACTGTGCTGGCCCTGCAGGGGCTGCAGGCAGAGCCTGGCACAGGAATACAGCCCTTGCTCCAGTTTTGATTTGCAAAGCTGCACAAGAACAGCACTTGAGCAGTTCATTTTATAAATACCCCATTATAACCCTTCCTCTCTGGAGCACGTACCCCATATATGTTCTGTACCATACATGTGATTTCAGAGCTACTAATTGGGTCCATATGTTTTGCTCCACAGTTTCCATGGTATTATTGTCAGGTTTTGGGGGAAATTGTAATTTTATTCTTATTTTTTTTTCTTTTTTTTGGGGCCAGTTGTGCAAGAAAATGGTCGATACAGTGATCTGAATACATCTCCTTTGAGTTAGCCGCTGGCAAGCTCTGCTGTTTCTATAGAAATGAAGGAACTGCCCCAGTGAATTTACATTTTAGAGAGCTGAGTTTTTTCATGTGTTTGCCGTTTAACGTGCCATCATGAATAACATGGCAAAGCTCTCATTTGCACACCCTACTCAGCTGAAATTGCATCCATCTGGGATGGATATACAACCATATTCTTGTTCCATCCCTTTCCTTTGCTCAAGACTCCCTTTCTTTATTCTACACTGTATGTAGAACACCCTCCCTAGAGCTGTCTGAAATCAGGCCGAGGTCTGGATGTCCATCTCTGGCAGGGAGCACTGAGGCTGTCCTGGGTCCGGGCTGGGTCTGTTTCACCTCATATGAACAGTGAAATCATGGGTGTAGGATGAGCCCAGCTCCATACCTTAGTGGGGAGGACACTTCCTTTGTTTCTGGGCTTTCCTGGCTCAAATCCCCACTGCAGAGGAGCAGGGCTGTCCATGGGGGATGGACAGCACTGGTGGAAAGCTGGAGAAACATCCAACTTGGAAAAGCCAAGAGCCATGAGCTGAAAAGGAGTTGCCTCAGGTCTCCCTCGGCCATTGGACACTTTAGGGTGGCTGCTGGATGTTTTTCATGAGACTTCTGGAAACACCATGGCTTTGGGAAATTTCAAAATATCTCTGCTTTTGGCAGGATGGGAAGGTTGTTTCCTACCCGGAATGAATCTGGCTCCAGTTTCAAACAACAAGAGCTGAGAGAGGTGGTGATGGCTGTTTCCATCTCTGTCTGGCCATTTTTTATTCCCTCTGGTTCTCACACCTTAACTGGACAGCAGAGCCAGGCTGGGAGGACTGGCCACCCTGAGGGACAAGGGACAGGCCAGGCAGTCTTTTACCTTGAGGTCACTGCTTCCACCCCAGACCCAGGATGGAGAGACTGAAAGTATTTACCATCTGGTGCCTGTCCAAGTGACTTGCAAGAAAAGAATTCAGGGCTGCCGTCCAGTTTCTGATGGTCAGGCAACTGCATCAGAAACCTCAGCTTCATCTGGGACCAGCTGACCCCTCCAAGCTCCCAGCCACGGTGGCAAGGCCAGGGAGGCGGCAGCTGGGCATTGCCCTGGCCGAAGGAGAAAGGGCAATGGTGCCTGGTGGTGGGCACACTCAATTCTTCACCATTCCCCAGGGATTTTTAAGTAGGTTTCATTAGAAACACTGATAAATGGGACTTGGGGCTGGTTTGGTCTCGAAGGCTGACACTGTCAAGAGGCAGGAGCTGAGCAATTACATGAGGAGCAAACAGAGTATCACAACAGGCTCAGCCAAAACTACAGTGAGAGCTCATCCTTCAGACTGAGGGGCTTCTCATTAGCACAGCCCAGCCTTGTACCAGCTGTTGTGAAAGGACAACACTTTTACTTAAGAGGCATACCAAACCCATCAAACCCTGGGCAGTACTTCTGTGTGACTTCTTTTTTTTTTCTGCAGTCCAGACAAGAGCAATTCATAACTGTCCCCCTAAGTTAAACATTCAGATAACTCAAAGAATAAGACTTTTGTAAAACAAAGCATGGAAACTTCAGCCAGATGAGGTTTTCCATTATTATTTGGAAAACAGTGTCAGAAATCATCATGTATCAAACATTATGATCCTCTGGGAGTTTATTTTTGGTATCAAACATCGTCAAACATAAACTTTTTTAAAAAAATCTCACTAGAAGTTTTATCTTTCAGACAAGATATAATCCCCAGATCCTGACCTTGTGTGGTTACTGAAAGACCCTTGGTATTTTTCATGGACCTGCATAGCTAACTCATGTTTCCTGATCAAATGGCTCATTCTTTTTGACTATCTCTGTTTCTCATGTGGTTTCAGGCTAAAATAGACAATGTTTTTCCTTCTTGTCTCTTGCTCAAGGGTGCTGTGTGTTCTCAAGCAGCTGCCATGCCCTTTGTAGCATCGAAGAGGCCGTAAATTGAGGCACACACTGGGGGTACAGCCAGTGATGCTCTAAGGTCTCTCCAAACTCACCTTGTAATTGTTCCAGCTCTGCTTTAGAGGGGGAAATGTTCAGTGATGTCTGTGTTTCCTTCCAGCCCTGTTTTCTGTGACTCTGGTAAGACTTTTGAGGATGTAAGTGCTGCATCCATGAGGCAGCTGGTGTTGTGCCTGGGAAGCGTGTGGTGCTGAAAGAGGTTTGGGTGACACAGGTTGGGTCTGTTCCCAAATGTCACAGCCCTTCAATCCCCAGGGTTGCTCTTGGCTCGTCATCAGCTGGAGCAGCTCAGGGTGCTGTGGATCCAGAATGTAGGGACCATGTGGAGGGAAGGGAGGGTAATTAATTAGAGTTATAGGACAGGACAGTGCTGGGGGAGGCAGGGGGGCAGTGACCTGAGGCAAAGACAGACCTCCTCAGCTGGCTTATCTCCAGTGGATGCTCTTCAAACCCCTGGTTGTTGCTGAGACCTTCCCAAAGGCAGCACAGTGAGCGCTTCGTGGGATGTTTGTTGATTGGAAGGAGCTTGGCTCGTGTAGGGAAGGGGCTTTCAGTGCAGACACTGGGCACATTAGGAAGCTGCACTGGGGAGGACTGAAGGCCTGTCAGTTCACCTGTTCACACCCAGCACTTAAAAAACCCCACATGTCTGGTCACCACCCAAAGCCAGCTGGCCAGGGGAGCTGCTGCTTCTTCCCAGGACTCATGCCAAAGGCTTTGCAGGTGAGTCTGCTCTTACCTCATCCCAGGGAATAAAGCGAGGGCTGGGCTTGCTCACCATCTCCGGAGCAAGACTGGGAAGGCTGAGATCAGTGATGCCTCCATGGGCAGAGAGAGTCCTTCCCCATGCCCCCTCCTGATGCCAGAGGCATCTGGAGACATTTCCCAAGCAGGAACTTCACATAAACCACCTCCTCCTGTCCACATCCCCAGCCAAGTCAATAAAGACACGATTGAAACTTTTAGTGTGTGTGTGGGGGATCCAGTTGAGAAAAACAAACCTCTCAGTCTCACTATGGTTATGAAAGCAACGATGTCGCCTGGAAAGTATGTACCAGGGAGCAAGGAGCTGCCTGTGTTGAGGGGTGAGTGGAGGAGATGGGCACCAGCTCAAATATGACTCAAAATCAGGGGAAATTATTTCTGATGAACGTAATTACTTCGGCTCCAGCCCTGATCAATATGAGGAGCTAAAATGCTCATAAACCGGCCGAGAATGTGAACTATGCAGAATGATTTGTAAAAGGTGTTTGGCTGGGCATGCTCTCCTCCAGCTGTCAGGCTGCCCAGGGACAGGGTGACCTGGTGCCATGGGAGGTGGGAGAGAGGTGACTTCTAGTTGCAAACTAGTGACCCCCAAATGAGAATCCCCCCCGTGCCAAAAGGGGCTGCCTCGTACAGGTCCTGAGTCTAATTAAAAGCAACCAGTCTGTTTGGCTGAGCTTCTTCTGTGCTCTGACCACAAAGCAAGATACAAGACTCGCCCTTTACAGGCTTATGCTGGCCCCCACAGTGTGGGGAGGTTTCAGTGGGCTGGCACCCAGTGCAGCCCAGGCAGGGGCTCTGTGTGGGCACTGAGGGGGCAGTGGAGAACTGCAGGACCACAGGGACAGATCTGCAGGGGACAGTGTCCTCAGATCTCATACTGTCTGAGCCTGAGCTGTGTCAAGTGTGGTGTCAATCTGCACAGAAGTGCTTCCTCTTCAAGGGTATGGCTGTGTCTTGGGAAACTGCACCCACAGAAGCAGATCAGGAGGAGGAAGCCTGAGTGATCCCTGAAGATCAAGGCCAGGTTTGACAGGACTTTGAAAAATTTTCTGGTGGAAGGTGTCACTGCCCATGGCAAGGGATTTGGAACTCAATAGTCTTTAAAGTCCCTTCCAACACAAATCATTCCGTGAGTCTAAGATCCCCTGTAGCAAGTCCCCATGAAGCTGGTGCCTGTGGCCATATGGAGATAGTAGAAATATCAGGAGCTTCTGCTGGGGGTCACCAGAGCAAGGCTCCCATCTGCAGCCATTGCCTCCAGGCTGGGAAAAGCCACTGGTGGCTTACGGTGGAGCTGCAGCTGCCTTAGCTGGGAACTGGGATGGGATGAGCTGTACTGGGAATTGCAGGGTATCCCTCATGTACTTTCAAATCAAAACCCTTTGGGGGTGGGTTTCCACCTGCTGCAGGGCTTTGGCAGGGAAGTAGAAAAGGAATGTTTGAGCCATGGAACTACACCTCATCACACAGGGCTGGTGATGGCAGCCTGGCTGTGGCTTGGCCTGTCTCAGGAGCTGCTCCTGGCCAGGCTTCTCTCTCTGGTTTGGAGTCAGCCAGAGCCCCAGAGGAGCATCTTACAAGGCAACTCCTCTGACGGACCAAACCCCAGGAAGGGAAATGCAGCCTGGAATCCCTGTCACTGTGAGCCAGGACAGTCATCTGCTCTCCCTGCTCTGTCTGAGCCCAAACAAGAACACCATCTCTTACAGGTACTGCCAGGACAGCAACTGGTGTGTGAAGAGCAGTGTGTGCACGGGGCAGCCAGGCTGCTCCTCCGCCTGCCCTACCAGCCCAAGCTGCAGGGGATGTTTGGAGGTGATTTGGCTGCTGTGCATGCTGTCCGTGCTGCTTTTCCAACATTATCTCCATCTCCTTCCTGGGGCAGGGAGCTCCCCAGGCCACATGGAGAAATCCTGGGCTGCAGTTTTGCTGGAAACTACATCTAGCACAGCATGATTGGGGTTAGGAGAGCTGTTTCCCTGGCATTTGGCTGCACTCTCCACTGCCAGAAGCTGACCGCATTCAAGCCCCGCTTTCCTTTGCATCCCGTGGTCCTGCTGAGCTGTGGTCTGCTGCTCTGCTGGCCTGCCACCCAGAGATCATGCTCTGGATCATCTGCATGGGAATTAAACACAAACACTTTGCAAACCGCAGTCCTCGAGCACGAGGCAATGAGCAGAGGGCTGTCAGAGCACAGGGAAGATGTGCCGAGCTGCGAAGGGAGGCCAAGCCAGGCTGGCACGTGCGAGTGGAGAAGGGACAAGTGTGGAGACTGTGACTCCAAGGGACACCAGCCACCCTCTACAAGCAGTCCTTGCTTTACTACTGCCACAATTCACCAGTCCCATGTGTGATCCCCACCACAGGCAGTGCCGGGCATTAAAGAGATTCATGGAACAACTTCTGCTGCAGAACAGTCCAGCAGCTTGGCTCTGCTCAGCCCAGGGCCCCTGCAGGAGGGCAGAGCTGTGTCTCCAGCCTTGGCTGCTGCAGCCTCTCTCCCTAAATCCAACCTGATGGTGCTGCTGTGCCTTCCCCTTCATTGCACTCACCTTGTGCCTCCTTTGATGGCACCAAAGGTGCTACAACTCATGGAAAGGCAGCTTGAAGGTCCTGCGATGTCATGCAGCTTCTGCTTGGAGCCAGCCACATTCTCCAGAGCCTGATTGTCCTCCCTGTCCCCACACAGGACTACAGGCACCTGCTTCCAGCCAACTTTCCTCTCCCAGTGCTTGTCTGCAGGGTGAAAGCCCAGCCTTGCTCCTCCTGCCTCTGAGCCCTGGCCCCTGGAAACATCTGAAAGGAAATAGCTGAAGGTATTGAAAGGGGAGGCAGGAAACGCTCTGAATATTTTTTTTTTTCTAAATATAATGACACTAATGTTGCTTGCAGTGTTAAAAATAGAAATCAAGAGAACCTGCCTTTTTCCTGTTTGCTTTCAGCTCTCACTTTCCTGCCTGTCTCTGCATTCTGGGGATCTGCATGAAAATAAACCCAAGAAAGATCTCAGCAGTGTGCACAGCAGAGCCAGATGGGTTTGGCCTTGGCTCCAGTTTCCCCAAGTGGGGCCATGCTCCTCTGTGTAGTGTGAGGAGCTTGAGGTTGTGCACTCCCCACCTCCAGTCACTGTCCCTGCAGGCTCCCTGTGACTGCAGTGGGACCACACACTGACCCTACTGCTGTGGAACTGGCCACTCTTGCTGGGAGTGTGGCCACTTTCCTGGCTCTGGTCACTCTCCTGACTTTCCCAAGTGGATCAGTGCAGCAAGTGGGCACTGCTGCTCTTTTTCCTGTGGACAACAGAGTTGTGCTCATGCCCCAAGGTGGATCTACCAGCAGAAGTCCTGGGCAAAATCCCCCTGTTCCCCCGTATTCTGCTGGAGATGCTTCTCCAGATGCCTGTGGCACATCCCTCCAGCTCAAACTGCATATACCCATTCCCAGGTCTCCCTCTCAGGCTTGTTTGATGCACTGGGAGCATTTTGCTGCCAATTTCTCACCAGCTCATTACAGAGCAATGGCCATCACTAAATTCAGAGGCTGATGAATCCAAACTCACTCTGGCAGCTCTGAGCCAGACCAGGGCTCCCAGAGTCTGAGGGATGAGGTGTGGGAGCCAGATCCCAGCCCTGTGTGGGGAAAAGAAAAATGCTGGAGGACAGCAAACTGGCCAGGGAGAGAGTGTCTGAACAGCATCGTGCCTTTAATTTGGGTGGCGATGCCGCACCCTGGGTCAGCACAGCTGCCTGCCTGCTGCAGGTGTTCAGATGAAAAGCTCAGTGCTCATTTTTCAGCAGAGCAACCCCGGGTGTGCGTGTCTTGGATGGAGGCTCCTGCCTGATTTATTACAGACTCAGCTCGAGGTGCCTCGGGAGAGTAAGCCCTGGCAGAGGATGAGAGGCAGGCGTGTGTACGGATGGATTGCAGCGCACAAAATGCTGCGTTGTAGTAAGACTGCCTGGAATGCTCCGAAGCTGGGAGCGGGAGGATGAATGAGTTCCCTGCCCTGGTTTGCATTCCTCTGCCCTCCCCAGTTCCTTTCTTGAGCTGGTGAACGGGGCGGGCGGGCAGCCCTGCGTTCCTGGTCTGTCTTGGAAAGCCACAAGGCAGCCAAGCTCTGGCTGGGAGTGTCGCTGGCACTGGCCTGGCCACACGGAGCATGCCAGCAGTGCCAGGGGATCGGGATCGGCTCCACTATGTCCCAGGCACCACCCTCTGTGCAGCATCCTTCAAAAGGCTGATTTTTGCAAGGAGTGTTTTTTCAGAGGGTGACAGCTTACTGGGTTGACCTCAGGTTGTTCTTAGTTAGCCAGAAATTAGGTGTTTAAATGTCATGGGACTATCCTGAATCACTGTCTGGGCCACTTTTGTATCACAGAGCCAGTTCTCTTGTGCATCACTGAAAAGTCCACACTTGAACCTGGCACAATGTCATTTTAAAAACATCTTCACAAGAAGCCTCCCCATGTTTCCTTCTCTCCCTCTAGCTGCTTTTCTGGCCCTGGCATAGCCCTGACCCCTGGTAGCCCACACACTTTTGCAGCTTTTCAGCTGCCTCTTACCTGCCAGGTGTGTCTGGTCCTTCCAGTCTCTTTGCTGTCAGCAAGTGTGCAGGTTTTTCAGCAGTGGTGTATCAGCACTATCCAAAGGGACCATTTATTTTCAGAGTGTGACGATGGCCTTCACTGAGGGCTTCCTAACTGCTTTTGGGGACCATTTGGGCACCAAAGTTAAGGGGGGAAGGGCATCTTGACCTCACCTGGTGCAACCTGTCATGGTATTAAGTGGGGCTGAGCCAGAGCCATTGACAGAGGGTGGACATACAGCCATGGGGACTGACAGCCCATTCCCATGAGCTCCTGCCCTGCTTAATACCTTGTGTCTTACAATCCCTCCGTAATGCACAGTGGGGTAATTGCCCTGGATTTACAGATGAAAGCTGAGCTGCAGGGACTTCCCAGGTGTTCCCTCTGCCTGGTCCTGCTGCTCGTCTGCAAGATGTCCCATCCACAACAAATACCTTCGGTGTGGATAGGGAATGGGACAAAGCCTTGGCATCCGAGGAGGAGAAAACAGCCCTTGGAAAGAACTTTACCCATAACCTGCGTGTTCAGGTGCTCAGCCTCTTCACCTGGCCGTGCTGAGCAGATGAATCGAAGATCCTCGGGGCGGAGGGCAATGATCTCGTTAGAGGACCGCCGGCAGGGGCTGACGCTCCCTTGGCTTTGCTGAACTGGTACCCATCGCGCAGCATCGCTCCGCATCGACCCACATCGCCGGGGGGCCGGGGGTTGGAGCGGGGCGGCCGATGGCGGTGCCGCAGCCCCGACCCCGCAATCCCAACCCCGCAGTCCCAACCCCGCAGTCCCGACCCCGCATCCCCGACCCCGCAGTCCCAACCCCGCATCCCCGACCCCTCAGCCCGGACCCCGCATCCCCGATCCCGCATCCCCCGCCCCGCGGCAGCGCACGGGCTCTGCCTCCCTCTCGTGGCCGCTGTGCTCGGGCTCGCCGGGTGTTGCGGGGCTTCACGCCCTGTCCCGGGCTCCCCCGACTGTCCCCAGGCACCCCCTGCCCCGTGCCCCGGCACCCCTGCCCTGTGTCCCCTCTGCTTCCCCGTGTCCCTCCCCTGGGCACACCCACGGGTTTATCC